>ML279919.1:0-15487 GCA_005239495.1 Nicotiana undulata | reverse complement strand
GGATGAACAGAATACCGAGAACTGTGGGCCTCTTCTAAAATTCTCTTCCTCAAGCCATCAATATTAGGAACACATAAACGACCCTGGAGTCTCAAGACACCATCCTCGCCCAAAGTAACCTTCTTGGCCCTTCCATGGACCACTGCATCTCGAAGCTCTGCAAGGCATGGATCATCAAACTGTCGAGCCTTAATCTCCCCCAACAACGAAGACTGAGCAACTACATGAGCCAAAACTCGACGAGGCTCTGAAAGGTCCAATCTCACAAGGCAATTGGCCAAGGTATGAATGTCCAAGGCTAAAGGTCTATCCTCAGCTGCAATGTAGGCTAAGCTACCCATACTCGCTGCCCTCCTGCTCAAAGCATCTGCTACTACTTTCGCCTTGCCCCGGTGATATAAAATAGTGAGATCATAATCTTTTAATAACTCAAGCCATCTCCACTGTCTCAAGTTAAGGTCCCTCTGCTTAAGCAAGTACTGCAGGCTGCGGTGGTCAGTATAAACCTCACATGATATGCCATATAGATAATGCCACCATATCTTCAAAGCATAAACAATCGCTGCCAACTCTAAATCGTGCACAGGGTAATTCTTTTCATGAACCTTCAACTGTCGTGAAGCATAAGCAATAACCCTGCCATCCTGCATCAGCACACACCCCAACCCGACGCGTGAAGCGTCGCAATACACGGTATATATCCCAGAACCGGAAGGCAATGACAGAACTGGTGCTGAGGTCAAAGCTGACTTGAGCTTCTGAAAGCTCGCCTCACACTCGTCGGACCACCAAAATGAGACATTCTTCTGAGTCAATCTGGTCAGTGGGGCTGCAATAGAGGAGAACCCTTCCACGAATCGGCGATAATAGCCTGCTAGGCCCAAGAAACTCCTGATCTCTGTAGCTGAAGTAGGACGCGACCAACTCTGAACCGCCTCAATCTTCTGAGGATCAACCTTGATACCTTCCCCAGATACCACATGCCCCAAAAATGCCACGGAATCTAACCAGAACTCACACTTGGAGAACATAGCATACAACTTCTATTCCCGCAAGGTTTGGAGCACAACTCTCAAGTGTTGCTCATGCTCACCCAGGCTCCGCGAATAAATCAAGATGTCATCAATGAAGACGATGACGAAGGAATCAATATACGGCCTGAATACCCTATTCATCAAGTCCATGAAGGCTGCTGGGGCATTGGTTAAACCAAAAGACATCACCAGGAACTCATAATGGCCATACCTGGTACGAAATGCAGTCTTCGGAACATCTGAAGCCCGAATCCTCAGCTGATGATAACTCGATCTCAAGTGAAAATTAGAAAACACACGAGCACCCTGTAACTGATCAAACAAATCATCGATGCGTGGCAGAGGATACTTGTTCTTAATGGTAACCTTATTCAGCTGGCGGTAGTCAATGCACATCCGCATAGACCCATCCTTCTTCTTCACAAATAAGACTGGGGCACCCCACGGCGATACACTCTGCCTGATGAACCCCTTGGCCAATAACTCCTCAATCTGCTCCTTTAACTCTTTCAGCTCCTTAGGAGCCATACGATAGGGGGGGAATGGAATAGGCTGGGTATCTGGGGCCAAATCAATACAGAAGTCAATATCTCGATCTGGAGGCATGCCTGGAAGATCCGAAGGAAACACATCCGGAAACTTTCAAATAACAGGCACTGAATCAATGGTAGGAGACTCGGCGGTGGTGTCCCGCACATAAGCAAGGTAGGCCAAACAACCCTTATCGACCATATGCCTAGCCTTTATGAAGGAAATGACCCGGCTGGAGGCACTAACCGAAGAACCTCTCCATTCTAGTCTAGGCGACTCAGGCATGGATAAAGTGACTGTCTTGGCATGGCAATATAGCACAACATGATAAGGAGATAGCCAATCCATGCCTAGGATAACCTCAAAATCAATCATATCCAGCAATAAAAGATCTGCTCTGGTATCGAGACCGCAGAAAGTGACCACACAAGACCGGTAGGCCCGGTCTACCACCACAAAATCACCCACAGGAGAGGACACATATATAGGAGAACACAAGTAATCACGAGGGATATCTAGAAAATGAGCAAATAGTACAGATACATACGAATACGTGGATCCTGGATCAAATAGTACCAAAGCCTCCCTACCACATACTGAGATAATACCTGTGATCACGGCATCTGAGGCCACTGCATCTGATTTGGCCGGAATGGCATAAAACCTGGCTGAGGCTCCTGAAGACTTAACTCCCCCAGAGTGAGCAGTAACTACCTGACCTCCTCCTGACTGACCTCCCCCTCTAGGACGACCCCTGCCGACATGTCCCCCACCTCGGGGCGATCGGACTGCTGGTGCTGAACTCCTACACTGATAACTCTACTGCACTGCCTTGCCCCGATACCTGGGATAAAACCTCCACGTATGACCCGGCTCCCCACACTCGAAACAACCTCCTGGTGCCAAAGCCCGCTGCCCGAAAGAGGAAGAACTCTGAATAGCTGGAGGGCGGTGTGAACCCTCTGGTAAAGCACTGAAATAGGAACTAGAGGATCTCTGATGACTGGAATAACTGCTGGGTGCACCCTGGGTGGCTGGGGGACGATAGGAACGCTCTGGCATAGCGCCAAACTGAGGCCTCGCAGAAATACCCCTGGGAGGTAGTGGAGGTGCTGAATATGAAGGCCTACTGAACTGGCCGCCTCCGAACTGACCTCTACCCCTAGACGGAGCACCCCTAAAGTCATATGAGAACCTGGCCCTCTTGTCCTACTGACCTGGCTGACCCTGCTCCCTGCTACTCATACGGTAACCCTCAATCCGTCGAGCTATCTCGACTACAAGCTGGTATGGGGTACCCATCTCTACCTCTCTGGCCATAGAGGCCCTAATACCTGGATGCAAGCCTGCCACAAACCGCCGCACCCTCTCGGCATCAGTAGGCAATATCATAAGGGCATGGCGAGACAACTCAAAAAATCTAGCCTCATAATCAGTCACTAACATCTGCCTNGCGAAGTCAGGTCCATCTATCCAACATCTTCTGCTGGTCACCCTCTGCAACTGGCCTGGGCTCTGGGGCTGCTACTACGGGCTGAGCACCTCCCACGGGCGGTGTGCCCGGGGTATGACGTGCTGCTGCTGCCGGACCTATGGCCTGAGCGGTAGGGGTCTGGACTCTCCCTCCCGCCTGCGAAGTAGCAGGGTCAGCTGTAAATAAACCAGCCTGAGACATAGTGTCCATGAATCTCAGCATACGGCCCATGACCTCCTGGAAGCCTGGCCCCGTCATGAAATCCACTGGAGTAGGTGCTACTGGAGGCACCTCATCCTGCTCTTCTATAATAGGGTCCTCTGGTGGTGCCACTAGAGTAGCTCTGGGACGTCCTCGTTCCCTACCTCGAGCAGGTGCTCTACCCCTACCTCTACCCCTATCTTGGGTAGCCGGGGTAGCGGCCTCTCCCGGACCAGGAACATTGGATGCACGTGTCCTCACCATCTGNTGTCACGACCCAGAATCCTAATCCGAGTCGTGATGGCGCCCAACGACGGGGTTAGGCAAGCCAACGAAAACTACACCAAGTGCTATCTCAATGTCACGACCCAGAATCCTAATCCGAGTCGTGATGGCGCCCAACGACGGGGTTAGGCAAGCCAACGCAAACTACACCAAGTGCTACCCTTCCCATCTAATTAAACAAGTCAGAGATTACCAGTTATAACAACTAATATGATACTAGCCNGCAACTACTGAATATACAATGACTACAACATATACAGAGTCTCCGTCTGAATGAAATGGACAGAGAAATACAACAAAAGAGCTCCAGGGTGCTGCTAGAAAGTCGCCGGGAAAGCAGCTCACCGTGAAGTATGACCACGCTATCAATATCCAGCACCGGCCTGATAGTCAGACGTGCCAGCCTCCGGACCTGTAAAGTCAAGTACCTAAAAGAAAAGGAAGTGCATCATGAGTACATATTAAATAAATATGTACCCAGTGAGTATCCCGCCTAAACTCTAAGAAGTAGTGACGAGAGGTCGACTCGATATTCACTAGGGTCCAGCAGTAATAACATATGATAAAATATGATGAAATACAGCAGGCATGTCAGGGAAATAAGCAACAAGTACATGTACTGAGAATAAAAAAAAAATCCAAACAGTTACTGAACTTAAACATTAAAGCGCTTTCAAAAGTAAGACCACCGAATGAAACAAAAATCACAAATTCTTAGATCCGCCGTGGCGTACGACCCGCTCCCATAAGGTACTTTCTACACTTGTCGTGGCGTACGGCCGGATCCCATATTCATTTCAATTTCTTTTCAACACTGCCGTGGCGTACGGCCCGATCCCATATATTTTAATTGCTTTTCAATTCTGCCGTGGTCATATATTTCAATTTCTTTCAATTCTGCCGAGGCGTACGGCCCGCTCCCATATATTTCAATTACTTTCCAATTACGTCGTGGCGTACGGCCCGCTCCCATATATTTCAATCACTTTTCAATTCCGCCGTGGCGTATGGCCTTCTCCCATATATTTCATAATTTCTTTTCAATAAAGCCTCAGAAGAATAACACGATGCAAAACATAATTTCGTAGTACATACAGCATTACAATAAATCATATGAAGCATTATAAAGAAAACATATCAGGCATTACAAGAAAAACATATTTAAGGCATTGCAGGAAAAACACACAAGGCATGATGTGGGCCTAACTACCCGGACATAACAATAATAGCCGCTACGTACGGACTCTCGTCACTTGGCGCGTACGTAGCCCCCAAACAAGTTACACATAGCATATACATCACCTATGGGGAAAGTTCCTTCTTGCAAGGTTAGAAAGGAGACTCACCTCGTGTCGAATCTACCCCTCGGACCACAATTGCGGCCGAAACTCCGAATTCTATACCCGAGGAATCGCAACTAGTCAAAAGGTATACAATAACATCAATGCATGTTCAATGTGATAACTTGTCTTAGTTATTCAATAAAATCGCTATTCTTGAAGAATTCCCAATTTCCAACCCCGGCCTCTCATGGTCAAATTCCGAAAATTCTCGAAGGGATCACTCACCTATAGCCTAAGGATCATTAAGGTGTGATTTCTACTTGATTTCATGGCCTAAAATGGAAAATTACAAAATCCTCAAGAACCCTATAATTACTACCTTATTCTATGATTTTAGATAATTTAGTAGTGAATTTAACTAGGAATTAGGGTTTGAAACTAGTAAAACTATGGAATTTACTTACCTCAATAACAGTGGTGGAATGTCCCTTGAAAAGCTCTCTAAAATCTTGAAGAGGAAGATGAAAATTGAGGATCAAGGCTAAGTCCCGTATTTTTTAAAACTGCCTAGGGATTCCTTCACTGTGATCGCGACAAGGGGCCTGCGATCGCGAAGGCCAACTGGCTAGACCTCTGCGATCGTGGCAGAGGTCCTGCGATCGCGAAGGCCAACTGGCCAGACCTCTCCGATCGTGGCAGAGGTCCTGCGATCGCGAAGAACAAACTCACCCGGCCCAGATGTGACTTACTGCGATCGCGAGAAACGGGATGCGATCGCGAAGGTGTGGAACCCAGACCTTTACAATCGCAAAGGGGAAGCTTCGATCGCATAGAACAATCAACAGCCCAGCAAAATCCTTCTCCGCGATCGCAGAGAAGGAAACCAGATGGGAGAAATTTCTAGTTTTCTAACTTAGCTCCCGAGGGTCCAAAACACACCCGAGCCCCTTGGGACCCCGTCCAAAAGCACCGGCAAGTCTGTATTTGTGATACGGACTAGCTCGAACTCTCGGAACATGAAAAACAACAACGAAACTCAGAATTCAACACCGAAACCAAATTGAATCAAAACATAAGAACTTGAAATATTCACTTCAACGCGCCAAACCGGCCTAAACTAGTCGGAATGACTTCAAATTTTGCAGACAAGTTATAAATGACACAACAGAACTATTCCTGGTCTCGGAATTTCAATCGGACCTCGGGAACATAAACTCACCTTTCAAGCAAAATTTCAAATTCTTTAAAAACTTTAAAACTTCATTAACTCCAATTTCCTCATTTTGATCTGAAACCAATCAACTCAAGTCCGTTTCTTACCAAACTTCACAGATAGCTTGAATAACACATATTGAACCTGCTCCGGGCTCCAAAATCATAATACGGGCCCGGCAGCACAGGTTTCACATCAAGGTTCATTTTCATAAGCCTTTAATATTTCCATAAAACAATTTTCTTTAAAAATTCATTTCTCGGACTTGGGTCCTCGGAATTCGATTCCGGGCGTACGCCCAAGTCCCATATTTTCCTACGGACCCTCCAGGACTGTGGGGTCACAAATCCGGGTCTGTTTACCAAAAATGTTGACCAAAGTCAACTTTATTCAATTAATTACCAAAAATGTTACTCTGAAATCAAGTTTTCACATAAAGGCTTCCCGGCTACGCGCTCGGGATGCGCACGCACATCGAGGTGAGATTAATGGAGGCCTTCTGGCCTCGGAACACAGTCCAAATTAGATGCACATTAGATGATCCCTTTTTTGGGTCATCACACGGGGGGATGCACCCAAGTATTCGAGGTTGATTTGAAGATAAGCCTTGAATACTTATTGAGTCCTCCTCAGGTAGCACATATGTTTAACCAAATAATCAGAGTTTTTAGTCAAATCTATTTTATGATGTACTTGGGCTTATGATAACAAAGAAAATTAACTAAAAAATATAGTAGAAATAAGAATTGAAAAATAGGAAAGCAATAAGAGCACAGAAAAGTAAATATATTTCAGTCGTGGTTCGAATGTGTCCATACAAATGAGATTTCACTCCCTTTTATAGGGAATTTCTTAATATAACGTCTACTCTTATTAATGATTAATAATACCATCAATGTAACGTTACAATAGGTAATCGTAACTGTTGTGTGAAGATTCTGTAACGTTTTGGCTCATTGATTGAAGATGTTTGAATCTGCCCTTTATTCTGCCCTGGTTCATTCTGACCGTGTCTCTTCAATTCTTCAATTAGACTAGAGCTCCTGCTTCTAATTATCTCGTGGGTGTATTATTCCGTACCTCTTTGTCCCGTACCTCTTTCTAAACTCTTATCCAGTTGTCATGTTTCCATTGCTCCATGTAGGTGTCGAGCCCCCTTTTTCCTTCTCCTTTCGGACCGGCCAAGGTTTTTGACATTATTGGGACAACTCGTTTCCTTTTGGGAAAGAGGTATATAAGTAATTGGAGAGTCTCCACCTAACGAGTTAAGGTGCGTTAAGGAACCTACTAAGGGTCATTTGCAAACATAGATTTGGATAACCAGAGATTGGGTAAGGGCTTGAAATTACACTAAGGGGAAGGTGTTAGGCACCCCTCAAAGTCCACAATTGTGGTTCCCGGCCAAACAACTTTGTGAATTTAGACAAGTAGCAAATAAGTGATGAAAGTTTACACAAGTAAAGGGTTTTGAAAAGATTTGCAGTCTAAGCACACATGTGTAGCAAAGTTTTGAAAATATTTAAAGTCTAAGCACAATATATGAAGGATAGGGCAGTCCTAGGTTATTTATTCTATAGGATCACATCGGTACAATTCCCGGTAATCACTCCTCTTAAGAGGGGCTACACGTGGAATTAGCGCACCGGTCATCATATCCATATCTACCCTTTCCCACCCCTTAGCGGTTATTAAAGCGAGTGTTATTTGGCGATCTCTATGCGTGCTGTTACCTTTCCCTTCTTAATAGTCCTGGAGGAATTTGGGACCTCTACCTATAGGCAGTTCTAAACAGACCCCTAAGGTATAAAGGAGAAAATACTAAGGCGACAAGCAAGAACACTTAAGATTTAAGTAAATAAAAGCAGGAAAGAGCAAATAAGCGGCTCAGGTTTTACCTTTACAGATAATACATGTAAACAGCACGACTCAAATACGAATAAGGTTAATATTATTAAACAGGATCCTAAGACATGATGTCTAGGTGAATGTCAAAGCACAGAAGATATGGCGTTTTATTTTATAAACTTAGAAGCAGGGGGCCTAATCAGTTGCCTACTGATTTTAAGCATGTTAAGAATTAAGCAGTAAACACAAAGAGGCAGTTTCAAGTTTTATAAGAAATTGGTTACCTAAGGCTTGCCTAGGCGTGGGATAATGCACAATTGTTACCAAAATTATTGAGGAAACTGTTATAAGTTGTTTCACTTAAAGCATGTTGTTCTAGGTTTTACAAGATACAGGATTATTACCAATTTGTTTAAAGCAGGGTGAGACTGTTTTATGTCCTTTTCCATGCATTAGTAATTTAACTATGTGTGGCCGAGCGAGTACGAACAAAATCCTAAAACATGGTATCTGGTGTGCGCATATAAAATACAGAATAGTGTATATGCAGAATTCCCTAAGCAGGATTTCTAAGTGCACCCAAGGTTACAACATTGTTAAACATGATTGCATAAGTGACCGTTGATGTTAATGTTGTCCTTTATCCTAGAAACAGGATCTCTAAGTGATAATAAGAATGCCAAAATGAGATGCTGAAAACAGTATACATGAAACCTAGGAGCATGGTATCTAACGCATGATATGTTTTGCATGTATTGATCCTAAACATGGATTCTAAGTCGCATAAAAAAAATGTAAACCTAAAGCATGGTTTCTACCCTTGATATAGATAACCTATATATCTACCCTCCCATTTTCAGTATCCATCCTAAATATTCGTTTACAATACTTATTACAGACCAATATTGAATGAATTACATAAATGGATAAAGAAAAATAAGAAGTTAAATTATAGGGATACTGCAAATAGGCCTAGATTTCCAGAGTCTCAGATGCCAAATGGTGTTTCATAGCCTTTCTCATATCCGAGTGTGTCAGAGTTCCCTAAGGACCTCAAGGGATCCTGGGCAGTGCTCACACCCAGATTTCACAACCATAATTGAGTAAGTGCAGTGTGGAAGAGCCAGCTCTAATGCATCAGAGTTCAGCAGGATCTCATAGGGATCCCTAAGCAGTCACACATTAGAGGGCAGAACTTAAAGGTCTAAGAGTAGAGTGAGAGTGCTTGACATAGTTTTAAAAAGGTTTTAAGTAGGAAAACAGCTTGGAAAGAGACTTGTTTGAAATAGTTTTGTAAAAAACAACAGAGGAAGTTATTCAATAAGACAGTTTTGAAAGGAGTAGGGTAATCAACAAACAACAAACCAAACACAGAACCAGAATAGGTTCAGCAACACCCAAAGAACACAGAACCAAGACAGGTTCAACACCACAAACCTTCACACAAGGGTAATGGGGGATTGGGGACAGTGTCACGACCCGAAATCCCACCTTTCAGACTGTGACTGTGTCTAACGTTGAACCCGCTAGACAAGCCAACGTATACTACACATTAATATTTTTAAATCAGTTCAACAGTAGTAAAATTAATACCCTTCATATCTTAACTGAAATACCTATCATACTTTATAACTTTAACAGCGGAAATGTAACAATACTCTGGAAATGCGTAATGACATAGTAAAGATAACAACATCGCATAATCCAAAACCGGGGTGTCACAACTTCACGGACTAACTAAGCTGAGTGCTAAATACAGAGTCTGAAAAGAAATATATAATTGTCTTGAAACTAGGAGAAAAAGTAAGACAATAAGGAATCCAAATGCAGGAGAGACACCAAGGCCCACGAACGCCAGCGGGTATACCTTGAAGCTCTGGGTGGACTGAAGGTGACTCCCTCAATGCGGTCCACTGGGTCCGGATGCGGAATCTGCACAACATTAAGAAGTGCAGTGTATCATCAGTACAACCGACCCCATGTACTGAGTAAGTGCCGAGCATAACCTCGGTCGAAGTAGTGACGAGGCTAGACTTAGCAACGATGTACACCTGTCCTATTCTACAACATATAACACAGATAGCAACGCAAGAAGTAAGCAGACAAATTAGGGAAACGGGAGAAGTTAAAGGTATCACAAGGGAGATATGACAGTATATTGATCATAAGAAAGCAAATAAGAAACAGTTTAACAGAAAATACCAAGTAAAGACAAGTACAAATGCCAGGAATGTAAATAATGGCACGACATCCCCCTACGTGCTTTTACTCTCTTCCTCACTATGCAAAACATGGTAAAATCAATGTAAATCATTGCACGACATATCCCCTCGTGCAATAAATGATAAACGATCAACACGGCATGTGCCCTCGTGTGATAAATAACAAAATATCAGCACGGCATGTCCCCTCGTGCAATAAATAATAAACGATCAACACGGCATGTCCCCTCGTGTGATAAATAACAAACAATCAGCACGGCATGTCCCCTCGTGAAATAAATAATAAAAGATCAACACGGCATGTCCCCTTGTGTGATAAATAACAAACAATCAGCACGACATGTCCCCTCGTGCAATAAATAATAAACGATCAACACGACATGTCCCCTCGTGTGATAAATAAAAAACAATCAGTAGGCATGTCCCCTCGTGCAATAAATAATAAGAAGCAACAATATAATGTGAAAATCAACAATAAGAAGTCTCAAGTGTATGGAAATATTCAAAAACATTCTATCGTCCCGGCAAGGAGAAATCATCAATTAATAACTCAACAAATGCCCGGCAAGGGTCTAAGTTATAACCAATCACTTCAATTGTATACTTTACGCTTGGATTCTCATTCGTATCAACACTTCTCAAGCTCAACGACCAATACTTTCAACAAGAATGAATTACCAAGTAGAAACAATTTCATAATATGCTAAACATGGAAGAAATACTACAATTTCTATCAAATAGACTCACGGGCATGCTTGACACACATTGCATAGGTACTAGTCACCGCACCTATGCAATGAACATGATGATCACTTAGCACATAGCAAATAATGCCTATTCACTCACCAAAGTTAGGCAAGACACTTACCTCGGTCCAAAGTATAGCAATCAACCCTCTAAGACCGTCTTTCCTTTATAATCCAACTCCGAAACAACGATATCTAGGCATGATTAATTCAATAATATCAACAAAGACTCAATAACACAATCCCCTAGCCTAGATATTCAATTTCTAGCATTCTTCCAAAAATACCAAAATTCGACCCCGGGCCCGCTTGGTCCAAACTCGAGGTTCAGACTAAAACCCGATCAGCCATAACCCCACGAGTTCAAATATATGATTTGTTTCAATATCCGACCCCAAATAGAGGTTGAATCACCCAAATTTCCCAAAAACCTAACTCTATCCAAAACCCCTAATTTCAACTTGATTTTATGATTTTAGGCCTAGATTTCTAGTGATTATGGAAGTAAAATGGGAGAAATTAGTGTTAGAATCACTTACCCAATTGGTTATGGAGGAGAACTAGCTTAGGAATTCCCTATGGGGTCTTGGGGAAGAAGAAGTAGGTGAATTATTAAAAATCCCGTGTAAGTATTCTGTTTTTGACTTAAGGAATTAACTGGGCGATTTTGTTCTCGGCGATCGCGGAAGAAGGGCTGCGATCGCAGAGCTATAGGAATCCCTCCTATGCGACCGCAAACGGAAGGCTGCGATCGCGGAAGAAGGGCTGCGATCGCAGAGCTATAGGAATCCCTCCTATGCGACCGCAAACGGAAGGCTGCGATCGCGGAAGAAGGGCTGCGATCGCAGAGCTATAGGAATCCCTCCTATGCGACCGCAAACGGAAGGCTGCGATCGCGGAAGGTTAACTCCACAGACCTCTGCGACTGCGAAGGAAATGATGCGACCGCAGAAAAGAACTACCTAGCCCCCACCCAAACACCCTGGTACACTACGCGATCGCGAAAAAGGAAGCGATCGCAGAACATCCGGACTCCTTACACTGCTATCGCGGGCCCATTCATGCGATCTCAGAGGACAACAGACCCCTCCCCCCACTCTCAACTCTATAGGATCGCAGCTCCACCTATGCGATCACATAGACTAAGCTACCAGACACCAGAAAATAAACCAAACACGAGATGTTTCATGACTTTTACACCCCATTAGCTACCCGAATCTCACCCGAGCCCTCGGGTCTCAAAACCAAAAATACACACGACTCCCAAATCATCGTACGGACTTATTCAAGCATTTTGATCATCAAAATATCATCAAAAACAAGTAATTAAACCTCAAAACTCACATAAATTTCTTAAAACTTCATAAAGCTTAATTTTTCCAATTTTGATCCGAAACACGTCATCTCAAGTCCGTTTTACACAAAATTTCACAGATAAGTCACATAACATATATTAAACATGTTTCGGACTCCGGAACCATAATACGGGCCCGGTAATACGGTTTTCACATAATTATTCATTTTTAAAATCCTTATTATTTTCAGAAAACAATTTTCTTTAAAAATTCATTTCTCGGGCTTGGGACCTTGGAATTCGATTCCGGGCATATGCCCAAGTCCCATATTTTCCTACGGACCCTCCGGGTTTGTCACATCACGGGTCCGGGTCTGTTTACCAAAAAGGTTGACCAAAGTCAACTTTATTCACTCAATTATCATAAAATTCCATTTTCATCAACATATAACACAGATAGCAACGCAAGAAGTAAGCAGACACATTAGGGAAACAGGAGCAGTTAAAGGGATCACAAGGGAGATATGATAGTATATTGATCATAAGAAAGTAGATAAGTAGCAGTTTAACAGAAAATACCAAGTAAAGACAAGTACAAATGCCAGGAATGTAAATAATGGCACGGCATCACCCTTCGTGCTTTTACTCTCTTTCTCACTATGCAAAACATGGTATAATCAATGTAAATCATGGCACGACATGTCCCCTCGTGCAATAAATAATAAACGATCAACACGACATGTCCCCTCGTGTGATAAATAACAAACAATCAGCACGACATGTCCCCTCGTGCAATAAATAATAAACGATCAACACGGCATGTCCCCTCGTGTGATAAATAACAAACAATCAACACGGCATGTCCCCTCGTGCAATAAATAATAAAAGATCAACGCGGCATGTCCCCTCGTGTGATAAATAACAAACAATCAGCACGGCATGTCCCCTCGTGAACTAAATAATAAACGATCAACACGGCATGTCCCCTCGTGTGATAAATAACAAACAATCAGCATGACATGTCCCCTCGTGCAATAAATAATAACAAGCAACAATATAATGTGAAAATCAACAATAAGAAGTCTCAAGCGTATGGAAATATTCAAAAAAAATTCTATCGTCCCGGCAAGGGTCTCAGCTATAACCAATCACTTCAATTGTATACTTTACGCTTGGATTCTCATTCGTATCAACACTTCTCAAGCTCAACGACCAATACTTTCAACAAGAATGAATTACCAAGTAGAAACAATTTCATAATATGCTAAACATGGATGAAATACTGAAATTTCTATCAAATAGACTCACGGGCATGCTTGACACACATTGCATAGGTACTCGTCACCTCACCTATGCAATGAACATGATGATCACTTAGCACATAGCAAATAATGCCTATTCCCTCACCAAAGTTAGGCAAGACACTTACCTCGGTCCAAAGTATATCAATCAACCCTCTAATCCCCTAGCCTAGATATTCAATTTCTAGCATTCTTCCAAATAACCAAAATTCGACCCCGGGCCCGCTTGGTCCAAACTCGAGGTTCAGACTAAAACCCGATCAACCATAACCCCACGAGTTCAAATATATGATTTGTTTCAAGATCCGACCCCAAATTGAGGTTGAATTACCCAAATTTCCCAAAAACCTAACTCTATCCAAAACCCCTAATTTCTACTTGATTTTATGATTTTAGGCCTAGATTTCTAGTGATTATGGAAGTAAAATGGGAGAAATTAGTGTTAGAATCACTTACCCAATTGGTTATGGAGGAGAACTAGCTTAGGAATCGCCTATGGGGTCTTGGGGAAGAAGAAGTAGGTGAATTATGAAAAATCCCGTGTAAGTATTCTGTTTTTGACTTAAGGAATTAACTGGGCGATTTTGTTCTCTACGATCGCGGAAGAAGGGCTGCAATCGCAGAGCTATAGGAATCCTTACTATGCGACCGCAAACGGAAGGCTGCGATCGCGGAAGGTTAACTTCACAGACCTCTGCGATCGCGAAGGAAATGATGCGACCGCAGAGAAGAACTACCTAGCCCCCACCCAGTCACCCTGGTACACAACGCGATCACGAAGAAGGAATGCGATCGCAGAACATCCGGACTCCCTACAATGCGATCGCGGACCCATTCATGCGATCGCAGAGGACAACAGACCCCTCCCCCCACTCTCAACTCTATGGGATCGCAGCTCCACCTATGCGATCGCATAGACTAAGCTACCAGACACCAGAAAATCGACCAAACACCAGATATTTCATGACTTTTACACCCCGTTAGCTACCCGAATCTCACCCGAGCCCTCGGGTCTCAAAACCAAAAACACACACGACTCCCAAATCATCTTACGTACTTATTCAAGAATTTTTATCATCAAAATATCATCAAAACAAGGAATTAAACCTCAAAACTCATAGAAATTTCTTAAAACTTCATAAAGCTTAATTTTTCCAATTTTGATCCGAAACACGTCATCTCAAGTCCGTTTTACACCAAATTTCACAATTAAGTCACATAACATATATTAAACCTGTTCCATGCTCCGAAACCATAATACGGGCCCGGTAACACGGTTTTCACATAATTATTCATTTTCAAAATCCTTTATTATTTTCAGAAAACAATTTTCTTTAAAATTTATTTCTCGGGCTTGGGACCTCGGAATTCGATTCCGGGCATACGCTCAAGTCCCATATTTTCCTACGGACCATCCGGGTCCGTCACATCACGTGTCTGGGTCCGTCACATCACGGGTCCTGGTCCGTTTACCAAAAATGTTGACGAAAGTCAACTTTATTCACTCAATTATCATAAAATTCCCATTTAATCAAGTTTTCACATAAAAGCTTCCCGGAAATTCGCTTGGGCTGCGCACGCATATCGAGGTGAGATTAATGGAGACTTTCAGGTCCTCGGAACACAGATTTAGCTAGAATTACTTAGGATGACCTTTTGGGTCATCACAGACAGGTAGAGCACATAATGGTAAATACATAGTAGGCAAAAGTACACATAGGTACAGAATCAGAAATATTCTAAGGGGGTCCAAGGGATTAGGGTACATCATCAATTTCAGAATTAACACAGAACCAAGTAATATAAGGTACAAGTTGCCTTGCAAAAGATAGGTTCATACTAAACTAGTTAAGCATACAATGGAACAGAGTTACATTGAGACACACTACAGAAATGGGGGATGATATTTCATAAGCATGTTGATTCTAAGGGAAGGGGCATATTCAGAAGCATGTTGATAAAGCAGTAAAGTAGACATATTAGTTGCACGTGGAATGATGAGTGGCAATTTCACCACTCATTTTAGCCTCTTTTCAGTAGATTTTGTGCTGCTCAATG
>ML279918.1:634-42835 GCA_005239495.1 Nicotiana undulata | reverse complement strand
TATGTTTTTAAGGCTCGACCAAGTTTGAATGAGGAATTAGGGTTGGTTGATAGTTTTGGTTGAAGTCCTGGGGGCCTCGGGTGTACTTTGGGTGTTCAAACGGGCATATTTTGGCCAAAGTCTTTGCTAGTTTTGCTGGTTTTTCATCAGCAGCTTTTTGTTAATTGCGATCGCAAGAGTCCCTCCGCGATCGTGTAAGGTCAGTGTGAGAGGTCTGTGATTTGTTCTCTGCGATCGCAAGAAGAGGTCCGCGATCGCAGTGTGTTTGAAACTTGTTCTTCGCGATCGCATGTCCTGGATCGCGATCGGATAGAGTATCCTAGGTCTGAGGGAGATTCAGTGTTTTGTTCTACGCGGTCGCGTGACCCCAACCGCGATTGCATAGCTTGGAGGCGTGAAGGACCGCGATCGCAGACGCCTAGCTGTGTTCGCATAGAAGTTTTATGCGCGTGTGAGGAAGTACCCTTCGCGATCGCGACAGTATGTCTGCGATAGCATAGAGAATTGCCTGGGCAGAATATTAAAAACCCCAATTCGAGGGTTTAAGTCTATTTTCACCATTTGTGAATTTGAGAGCTCGGGAGGGGCAATTGNTTCCTGGGCAGAATATTAAAAACCCCAATTCGAGGGTTTAAGTCTATTTTCACCATTTTTGAATTTGAGAGCTCGGGAGGGGCAATTTTTGAAGACTTTTTCACCTGGGTAACTTGGGTAAGTGATTTCTATCCATCTTAGATCAATTATTGGGGTTTTATTGGTGTTTGACCTTCGATTTGAGAGATTCTTATATGGTTAGACTCGTGAGTGAATGAGTATCCAGAAAATATAATTTTTACCCGATTTCGAGGCGTGGGCCGCGGGACCTTTTGGGCGAATTTCCTAATTTAGCGTATTAGCTTCAAACTTATTAGTTATTTTGATACCTTAGGCATTTTTATACTGATTTTTGTTATGTGGATGCCGTGTGCGTGAGGTGAAGAGCGCGTACACGGGTCATTGCTGCTAAAATTCCACTTTTCCTTCCATGACATAACTCATTTTCATTCCTATATTATTGTTTCCTATCATAGCTGAGTAGTTAGCATAAGGATAAGCATGACTACCAGTCCTTACTTGAATTCGTCTTATTTGCTACTAATTGCACCATACTTAGGTAGTTTTACCTTATCCTTGCCTGTTGTTTTCTTGAACTGTTTAATTAAACTGTACCCGACATACTTCTGCATTGCATATTTAAATTAGGACTACAGACCGAGATCCGGGAGCTTTCCCCCTGTACTGCATTGCATATTTAAATTGGGACTACGGATTGAGATCCTAGAGCTTTTCCCCTGTACTCCGTTACATATTTAAA
The DNA here is from genome assembly GCA_005239495.1 of Nicotiana undulata. NCBI lineage: Eukaryota > Viridiplantae > Streptophyta > Magnoliopsida > Solanales > Solanaceae > Nicotiana > Nicotiana undulata. The sequence goes on along the minus strand of ML279918.1, from coordinate 41,481 downwards.
TTGGGACTACGAATTGAGATCCGAGAGCTTTCCCCCTGTACTGCATTGCATATTTAAATTGGGACTACGAATTGAGATCCGAGAGCTTTCCCCCTGTACTCCATTACATCTTTACTGCTGAGATATATGTTGTGCTGAGCCGAGGGCTCCCTGTTATTATTCCTTACAGCGTACTTTTGCTACTGTTTTGCTTTAGTTCAGTATCTATCTATGCTTAGATTTTCAACTGCTTTTACTATAAACATCCAGTAGAGCCTTAACCTGACCTCGTCACTACCCGACTGGGGTTAGGCTTGGCACTTTTTGGGTACCAATTGTGGTGTACTCATGCCCTTTCCTGCACATGTTTTCCCCATGTGCAGATCCAGGTACCAGCACACATCATTGTGGTTCGGAGTATCTTAGCAGCTGCTCAGGAGACCGCGAGGTAATTCTGCCGCGTCCGCAGAATCTCACGAGTCGCCTTCTACTATAGTATAGGTATAGTAGTTATTTATATACATTCTTCCTTATTCCTTTGTATAGAGCTACAGTTGTACAGAGCTTGTGCTTTGTGACGTTCCGGGTTTTGGGAGAGTAAGAGTTGTAAATGCCGAGCGGCTAAGTAATATATTTTCTTCTCCTTTTCTATGTTATTGTTATGATTGTCTTATTTTCCGCATGTTTTAGGATTACCTAGTCTTAGAGACTAGGTGCCGTCACGAGACCGTTCGGAGGAAAATTCGGGTCATGACAGATTGAGTACTCTGAGAGTATGAGTACATGAGCTAATCATCAATATGAATTTCCTTCTGCTACCCAGTTATTAGGGCATTTATGATTTTACCTATATCTTGACATGTAGGCATAGAGACGCACGCCCCTCATGTTATCTTAAAATAAAACATCTTACTTATTGTTGAAAGGATTTTTGGGAAAAATCACAGTTTTCAAACATACTCGTATTTTTGGCATTTACGGTAAAAGATTTGGGTTCTCATTGAGATACTTGAAAAATATGCCTATTTTTCTGAAACTGTGAACAACGAGCTGAGCATTTTATTTCTTATATACCTCTTTTATTACTTGTACTATGATTTTATGAACTGTTGTGGAATATTGGTATTGGACCCGACATTTGTGTTAGCTCGTCACTACTTTCAAGCTAAGGTTAGGTTTGTTACTTACTGAGTACATGAGGTCGGTTATACTCACACTAACTGCTGCACATTGCGTGCAGATGTTGGCTGATGATGTTGCTGTATTCGATTAGAGCTGGATTGGAAACTCTTTTATATACTTTTCAAACAGACTATGTATAAATTTCATTTCAACTTTGTAAACTCTATTCTTAGAAGCTCGTGATTTGTACTAGCAGACCTTGGGAAATGTATAAGTTTCAGATAACTTCTTCCCTTTAATTGTTTTATTAATTTCATTAAAATTGGATAGTTATTAGTTGGTTTACCTAGCGGGTTGGTTTAGATTCCATCACGACCAGTGAATTTTTGGGTCGTGACAGATTCAAAGATGTATTATTCATAGTGATACATGAATTTGGTTACTCAAAGGAAGCACCTAAAAGGAAGCAAAAATTTGGGTTGAATAAAATAAGTGATGATTTAAAATTATTAAGATAACCATCTATGATTAATACTCATAATTTTAAAGATTTTATGCTTTTATAGATAAAGAAATTAAAAAATGGGGGGGTCGTGGTCTATGCTGAATTGTTTTTCTTAGATAGAATGAATGGAAAAGGGGTGCTTGTGTTGTGGTTTTCGTAGTTGCAAGAATTTGTTTTTTCGAGAAAAGGTCCCCTCCTTCAATATCATGATTGGGTCGCTGTCACACCCTGGGAATTGGTTTCGCCCGAAGCATCGTCAGCTTCACCTGTAACCTTAAGGAATACAGAAAGTTACCCAGAATTCCTAGCAGGGACTTTTCCTGCTATAACTATCTAAAACATATTTTTCAATATAATATTTATATTATTCTCATAAAAAAAATATTTATTCACTAAGACAGGAAACACGCGCGATGCACATACTCTAATACTAGTATATGCAAAATGTTGGATGTGATTTAGAAGTGGGCATAACTACGCCCTTTGATCATGACATGTACCAACCATTGTGATTTTCCTTGGCTAATACACCGCATTGTAATGCGTCATGCTTGCTCTACAATATTCAATAAATCTAGTCACTAATATAGGCTATATGTTTGTCAAAAAAGCTAGCGTATCCGAAAAATAGACGCATACCTAGAAGATTGAGCTAACTACTATGTCTAACATATTTTTAGGTGTAATGACCCGGCCGGTCATTTTGGGAAATTAAGTTACATTCGGCGGCATAAGGTCTTCAACAACTTCATATTATGTGTATCAAATTGTGTGCATGGTTGAATTTAGTTACCAGATGATTCTGATATGAATCGGGAGAAGGATTTTGATTTGGAGGTCCGTAAGGAGATTTGAAGCATTTCGGCGGAAGTTGGAAATGTAGAAGTTTGGAAGATGGAAATGTTTGACCAATATTTGACCTTGGTGATACCTTTGTCAGAATGCGATTTCGGGAGTTTGAACAGCTCAGTTATGTTATTTGGGACTTATCTGCAAAATTTGATGTCATTTCGGATTGGTTTGATTGATTTCGGCACGCATTTTTGTAAGGACCCGGTCGGTCATTTTGAGAGTTAGCGCCCCGATCCCCTAATAAATGCTTCTCCCATGCCTATTTATGCTATTAGAACTTGTCAAAACGTTGAGTGGTTAAATTAAGAGTGATTTTGGACACATAGTCCATAAATGTGAAATTTAGCTTTAGAAATCGGGCCGTAGTTAGAACTGTGTGAAGGCGGATCTGGAATGGAATTCCGTCGACTTTGTTAGCTCCATTGGGTGATTTTGGGGTCAGGAGCGTGTTCAAAATGTGTTTTCGAGGTCTGTTGTAGATTTAGACTTGAATTGGAGAAAGTTAGAATTTCGAGGATTTTGGCCGATAGGTAAAATTTTGATATCGGGCTCGGAATAGAATTCTGAAAGTTAAAGCAGGTCTGTAGTGTCATTTATGACATGTGTGTAAAATTCTAGGCCATTCGGATGAGTTTTGACGTGTTTCGGCATCAGATGTGAATTTTAGAAATTTCATACATTCTTAGGCTTGAATCCATGCATAATTGATGATTTTCATGTTATGATATGTGTTTTGAAGGCTCGACTAAGTATTAATGAAGTATTAAGGCTGGTTGGTAAGTTCGGTTTAGGTCCTGGGGGTCTCGGGGGATTTTCGGAGCCTCAACGGGTGATTTAAGACTTTGGAACACAGCTGAACCATTGTCGGTTATGGTGTTCCGCACCTGCGGAGGGGGAACCGTAGGTGCGGACACGCAGGTGCGGAGTTGGGGCTCGCAGATGCGGAATATAGGAAGGGGCTGCCAGTGGTCGCAGGTGCGGTCTATGTTCCGCAGGCGCGGGACCGCTGATGCAGCCAAGTGACCGCAGGTGCGGCCCCAGCCCTGTTAAGTGACTATCCGCACCTGCGATGGATTTTCCGCAGGTGCGGTATGATAACTAGGATTCTTGGTTAAGTTTTGGTTATAATTGTACACGGAATAGCCCCAAAAGCTTACGGATTGTGCTTGTTGCAGGTTTGAACCAAAAATGATGACACAGTCAGAACTCTGCTCAAAAGGTAGTGGATCCTGCACAAGTACCAAGACCAACAAAATTCCTACCTAAAGTGCTCACCGCGGTCGCGGTCCATCCTCCGCGGACCGCGGTGATGAGGTTTAAAGAATTAATTCTAATTCAAAAGCCACCGCGGTCACGGTCCAATCTTCGTGGACCGCGGTGGCAAGATTCAGAGATCGGATTCTCAAAGGCCAATGATACCGCGGCCGTGGTCCATTTTTCGCGGTCAGAAGCCCACCGCGGTCGATTTTATGCGGTCCGCGGTAACCCCACAGGGGTATTTTTGTCCGGAATTTTGGCTGAGTATAAATAGCTTATTTTGTAAAAATTTTTGGGGGTTATCTTTTCAGGAGTGAACAGACCAGCTCGTGAATAGTGTTCTTTTTCATCTTGTTGCTATTTTCTTGTGATTTAAACATTGAATCTTGTGGTTTGTGTTTTAAATAATTAATATGGGTTCTACTTCATCTCTTTCATTGAATGCATCTTTGATTATGAGTAGCTAGACCCATTAGCTAGGGTTGTGGCTCAACCCTAGTGTGGGTATTTGATGGGTTTCTAAAATTAGGGTTTGGATGTTTATGGGTGTTTGTTATTTGGGTTAATTTAGGGTTCCTATTGCTATGATTAGTGGTTGCAAACACTAATTGACCTTCAAATGACTTGGGTCCTTCTTGAGAAAGAGGATTTGAGTCTAGAAGATTGGTCCAACAAGAAATTAGGACATACTCAAGAGATTGGTAGTCCCAATCAAGTGGGTTGAATCCAGAGATGGTAAAACTCTACTTGAGTCCTAATTAACGGGTTAAATCTCGAGAGAGTAATACCCTACTTGAACCTCAATTGCTTGCATATATTATACCCAATTGGCCTCGAGAGAGATAATTAGGGCAAAGCAACTCAAACTACCGAGAGGTATATAGTGGGCAATTTCGTGCATTGGTTATAGCGTTATCCCTAAATCACATCCTTGCCTTAGGAACTTGAAATACGTTGACTACTCGCCTAGGTAAAAGTCATAACCCTAGTGCCTTTATCAATATAAGAAAACAACTTCAAGAGAAATTAGTTAGTTAATTTGCACTCAACAATAGTATAATTCTTATTCGTAAATTGAAAACAACCTAAATATGAGAAGTGTCATTAGAAACACGAGGCTCTACTAGCTCACATAGAAACTAACTCCAATTGTTGACTCCATGAGGATTCGATCCCGACCTATCGGGTAAAAGCTGCAACAACCTTTGTCTTCCTACTCATATAGTAGTGCGGGTGATAGCCGATCACTTTTTGGCGCCGTTTTCGGGGAGTTAAGACGATGTTGATTATCTATGTGTCTAGTAGCGTTAAGTGTTTTTATTTCTTTCTGTTTTTAATTTTTTTTGTTTAATCTACTCAGGTGAAAAATGGCGATCCAATGGGAAACGTTATTGCGGGGGAGGAGGTATATGATAATCAAGAGGATTAAATCAATCAATTACCTCCACAAAGAAGAGGACGACATGCCAATTAACAAGATGATATCCCAGAACTCCCCCGCCTCTACCTCCTAGAGCTGCCCCTCGGGTCCTTCCAAATGAGGGGTATGCTAGTGCTATTGTCCCGCCGAGGATTCAGGCGAAGAACTTCCAGATTACAAATGTGATGCTCACCCTCCTAGAGCAACGAGGGTATTTTACCGGAGCCGCGCACCAGAATGCCTATAAGCATCTCAAGGGCTTCGTGGATACTTGCTGGGGAAGTAAGCAGACAAATGTCTCGGAGGATGCATTAAGACTCCGGTGGTTCCCTTTGGGAAAGCACTTGACTGGCTCGAGCGTCTTCCCAACCATTCAATATCAACTTGGGATGATCTCGCGGACAAATTCATTGCCAAATTCTTTTCCCTGAGTCATATGGCGGATCTTTGTGATGAAGTCTTGGCTTTCAAACAAGAACCCAATGAGCCCTTACATGATATATGGGAGAGATTTAGGACCATGGTTAAGGAATGTTCGAACAACGACATGACTGAAGCCATGATCCAACAGACTTTCTACCGAGGGATTAACATCGTGAATCAATGCGTGGTCAATCATTTGGCCGGTGGAAATTTTATGAAGTTGACTTATCCCGAGGCATGTGAGATTCTAGATGTGATGGTCGACACATCACCGGCTTGGCAAAGTAGAGCTAATGTACCTCAGGGTGAGACCGGTGTGAATAGTCTCCATAAAGAGCTCCAAGAACAAGGGAAAGAAATTTCCGAGCTCACTACTACTATGAACCAACTTGCCAAATCCCAACTCCAACAATTGCAAGGGCCGAAGCAAGTGAATGCCATGGAAGGAGTGAACGTGTAAGGAAATCAAAGGAGACCTCGGGGGAACTCTAAGCAAAACCATAGTGATCAAGGTGACCAAGGGCCTAGTGGGCATGGCCAAGAAGAAGAGTATGATGACCAAGAGGAAGATGTGATGTATGCAAACAACTACCAAGGTCAAGGCAATAGTCAAAACAAGAATCAAAATTGGAGAAACCAAGTAAACAACCAAAGTTGGGGGAATCAAAGACCAAGAAATTGGAATATAAATAACAATGCTCGGAATTGGGGGAACACCAATGATCATCAATGGAGGAACAACAATGTCTGACAGTGGGGGAACAACAATGATGACAATTGGTATGGAGGCAACAACAACAACAACTGGGGAGGCAATGGTAACCGGGGGTCACGATTTCAAAGGCCCCCGATGTACCAACAACCAAGCAACCCACCTCCGTACCAATCTCAAGGGCAAAGTCCATCGAACACGGATATGGGTAGAATTTAAAATATGTTCAAGCTGATGATGGAGAGAAATGCAGACTCCGATGCTCAGTTGGCCTCTCACAATACCTCCATTAGAAACCTTGAAGTACAAATGGGCCAAATTTCTCATGCCTTAAACACACGCCCAAAGGGTGCACTACCGAGTGATACGGTGGTGAACCCCAAGGGTGGGAACAATAATAATACCGGTCACGCCGTGGCGGTGACCACGCGAAGTGGATAAGGTGGTGAAGAAAGTACTTCTAGGCAAAAGAAGATTATTGTTGATAATGATGATATGACCCAAGAAGAGTTACCGGTTGAAGTGGAACAAGTGGTGGATGAGCCAATTACAAGTGAGGTAAGAATTGATATACATGACAATGGGGAGGACTTGGAAAGGGATGTGAACCCGTCTAGGGAACACGTGGTTGATATGCCGGAGCCGGTAGCCCAACAAGCCAAGGCACCATTTCCTAGGACACCACCTCCTTACCCTCAAAGATTGGCCAAACAAAAGCAAGAGACTCAATTTAAGAAGTTTATTGATATGATGAAGAGTCTCTCCATCAATGTCCCATTAGTTGAAGCCTTGGAACAAATGCCCGGATACGCTAAGTTCATGAAGGACTTAGTCACTAAAAATCGGTCCATGTAGTATGAAACCATCAAGATTATTCACCATGTGAGTGCTATAGTTCACTTCATGGCACCAAAACTTGAGGATCCGGGAGCTTTTACCATTCCTTGCACGATCGGGAGTGCGGACTTTGCCAAAGCCTTGTGTGATCTTGGGGCAAGTATTACCCTGATGCCATACTCAGTTTTTAAAACTTAGGGAATCGGGCAACCTAGGGCGACCTCTATGCGTTTGCAAATGGCGGATAGATCGATTAAGAGGCCCTAGGGATTATTGATGATGTGCTAGTGCGGGTGGACAAATTTATATTTCCCACAGATTTTGTCATTCTAGACCATGAAGTTGATTATCAGGTCCCCATTATTTTTGGAAGGCCCTTCCTTGCCACGGGGAAGTCCTTGGTTGATGTAGAATCTGGGAAGCTCACTTTCAGAGTGGGCAATGAGAAGGTGGTCTTTCATGTATGTAAATCAATAAAGCAGCCCAATAGTACAAAAGTTTGTTCTTTAATGGACCTCGTGACTGAGGTTATTATTGATGATGCAAGTGATATGATCCATGTTGATGATCCAGTGGAGTTGGCCTTATTGAATCATGAGGACTCCGTGGTGGATGGTGTTCTTGAAAGTACCCATGCCCTTCAAGGAATGGGGTCTTATTCTTATGGTACCAGAAAATTATCATTGGACTTGGAGAACCGGAAGACTCCACCAACAAACCCTTCCATTGAAGAACCTCCGAATCTGGAGTTGAAGCCACTACCTTCCCACCTCAGGTATGAATATCTTGGTCCATCGCGTACTTTACCTGTTATTAGCCCCACCTTTTGCATGCACAAAATCATATTGGAGGATGGAGCAAATCCCTCTGGTGAACATTAAAGGAGACTCAACGAGGCAATGGAAGAGGTGGTGAAGAAGGAGATCATAAAATGGCTCAATGCGGGAGTCGTCTATCCAATTTCAGATAGCGCTTGGGCTTCTCCGGTCCAATGCGTTCCGAAAAAGGGTGGAATGACGGTGATCCAAAACGACAAAAATAAGCTCATTCCCACAAGAACGGTCACCGGATGGCGGGTTTGCATGGACTACCGCAAGCTCAACAAGGTGACCCGCAAAGACCATTTTCCCTTGCCATTCTTGGATAAAATGTTGGATAGGCTTGTGGGCCGGGCTTTCTATTGTTTTCTCGATGGGTATTCTGGATATAATCAAATTTTGATCGCCCCGGAGGATCAAGAAAAGACTACTTTTACTTGTCCATATGGCACTTTTGCCTTTGCCCGTATGCCGTTCGGACTTTGTAATGCACCGGCCACTTTCCAAAGGTGTATGATGGAAATATTCACAGACATGGTGGAGGACTTTCTTGAAGTGTTTATGGATGACTTTAGCGTCGTAGGGGATTCCTTCGATGAATGCTTGAGTAATCTTGATAGGGTCCTTGCTCGATGTGAACAGACGAACTTGGTGTTGAATTGGAAAAAATGCCACTTTATGGTGGAAGAGGGAATCGTATTAGGCCATAAGATTTCAAGGAATGGAATTGAGGTTGATAAAGAAAAAATTTAGGTGATCTCAAAGTTGCTACCACCAACTTCGGTTAGAGGAGTACGGAGCTTCCTTGGCCATGCCGGTTTCTATCGGCGTTTTATCAAAGACTTCTCTAAGGTGGTTAATCCGTTGTGCAAGTTGCTTGAGAAGGGTGCTAAATTCCATTTTGATGAGCATTGTATGCATGCCTTTGAACTTTTTAAACACAAGCTCACTACTACTCCTATCATCACGGTGCCGAATTGGAGCTCACCCTTCGAGCTGATGTGTGGTTCGAGCGATGTAGTTGTGGGTGCTGTGCTAGGACAGAGGGTGAACAAGATTTTTCACCCTATCTACTATGCTAGAAAGACGATAAATTCGGCCCAAATGAATTACACGGTCACGGAGAAAGATCTTTTAGCAATTGACTTTGCTATGGAGAAATTTCGTCCTTACTTGATGGGTGCCAAGGTGATAGTTCACACTGACCATGCGACACTCCGATATCTCATGACCAAAAAGTATTCCAAATCGAGACTCATGCGTTGGGTATTGTTTCTTCAAGAGTTTGACTTAAAAATTGTCGATAGAAAAGGGAGCGAAAATCAAGTGGCCAACCATCTTTATCGATTGGAAGAGCAAGGTCGACCTTGTGATGGACTTGAAATCAATGACAGTTTCCCTGATGAGCAACTTCTTTCGGTGTCAATGCCATGGTTTGCCGATATTGCTAATTATCTTGTCACCGGTGTTGTCCCTTGAGAGCAACTTCTTTCGGTGTCAATGCCATGGTTTGCCGATATTGCTAATTATCTTGTCACCGATGTTGTCCCTTAAGAGCTCTCTTCTAACCAAAGGAAGAAGCTTAGGAGGGATAGCTTGGACTTATATTGGGATGAGCCATATTTATTCAAGATTTGCACTGATGGGGTCATCCGGAGATGTGTAACGTAAGAAGAACAAAGGGCTATTCTTGAGTCTTGCCACTCCTCACCGTATGGTGGTCATCATGGAAGGGCAAGAACTGCTTCAAAGGTGTTGAGCTGTGGTTTCTTTTGGCCCACATTGTACAAAGATGTCGGTGATCTAGTCAAAAGGTGTGATGAGTGTCAAAGAGCGGGGGGAATTTCAAAGAAAAATGAGATGCCTCTCAACTCTATTTTTGGAGTGGATATTTTTTATGTGTGGGGTATCGATTTCATGGGCCAATTCGTGAGCTCTTTTGGGAACACGTACATAGTAGTGACGGTGGATTATGTTTCTAAATTGGTTGAGGCCGTGGCTTTACCCAACAATGAAGCTCGGAGTGTTATTGCTTTCCTCAAGAAGAATATCTTTACAAGGTTTGGCACGCCTCGTGCTATCATTAGTGATGGGGGGTCTCTTTTATGCAACAAAGCCTTTGACACCTTGCTTTCAAGGTATGGTGTCACTCATAAAGTCACCACTCCCTACCATCCTCAGGCAAGTGGCCAAGTGGAAGTCTCTAACAGGGAAATAAAGAGTATATTGTGAAAAACGATCAATGCTAATAAGACCGATTGGGCAAAGAAATTGAATGATGCTCTTTGGGCTTACAGGACCGCTTACAAGACCCCAATCGGTATGTCTCCGTACCGGTTAGTCTTTGGGAAAGCTTTCCATCTTCCGGTGGAATTAGAGCACAAGGCTATGTGGGCCTTGAAAAAGTTGAACCTTCAATGGGATCTGGCGGCAAACATTCGTGTGGAGCAACTAAATGAACTCGATGAATTCAGATTCCATGTGTACTCCAGTTCGTCCTTGTACAAGGACAAAATGAAGTACCTTCATGACAAGTATGCTCGGGGCAAGGAGTTCAAAGTTGGTGACTTTGTTATATTGTTCAATTCTCGGTTGAGGCTATTCCCGGGAAAACTCAAGACAAAATGGAGCGGGCCTTTCGAAGTGGTGCTTGTGACCCCATTTGGTGCTCCTTATCTCAAAAACAAAAGTGGAGAAATTTTCAGAGTCAATGGACACCGGGCCAAGCGCTACCTTGGCAAGATTGATGACAGCCACGTGGTGGCACTTCTTCATCTTACATAATCTTGGTAACATGTGTTGTGCCGCGATGTTAAATCAGGCGCTTCTTGGGAGGCAACCCACGTGCCTTTATTTTCGCTTTTCTTTGTTTTCTTGGTAGTATAGGATTCATTTTTGCACTAACATGGTTTTGGATGTTGTAGGATAATTTTGACACAGGAAATAAGTTATGTATGGGAGAAAGCAGGTCTTTGAAGTTGGCTCCGCGGCCGCGGTCCCTTTTTTCGCTGTCCGCGGAGCCCTCCTAGTAAAAATTCATGTCTCTGAAAATTGCACCATGGCCGCGGTCTTCTTTCCGCGGTCCGCGATGCCCTAGTAAAAGGAAGTTGCTTTCTGAAGTTGCCCTCGCAGATTTCGGTCGATTCTTCACGGTCCGCGGTAACTGTTAGTTTCATGTTCAAGATCATCACATGACCGCGGACCGCGGTCGATTTTTCGTGGTCCGCGGTGGGTAAGTAAAGTAGACCCCATCCCCCTCTATAAATAGACCCTTAGGGTTTCATTTTACACTTTACGCACTCTAACTCTCCTGGGCAAAAATTTCACTGTGTCTCAAGCCTCTCCATTTTCAAGTGCATTTCATTCATCTAATCTTCATCCGATCATCTAGTAAGTGTAATTATGATCTATCAACTTCTTAATTTGTTTATTTTCTTCACTAGTTGGTAGATTTTCTTCTCTTTTTCATGATATTTCTTTTCTAGGCCTTTAATCATGCTAGGGTTAGTTCAAATTGATCATTTTAGTCCCTTTGTATCTAATTGCACTAATTAAACACGTAGGGTTTTCACTAAATGGGTATTTGAACGTGAAAATGGATAAAAATTTGAAACCCTTGGTGCTCGTCTGAGCGCGGTCCGCGAAAAAGTGTTGTCGTTGATCACCTGTCGTTGGACTTGTTGCTCCAGGATCCATCTACCCAGCCAAAGAAGGAGCCAGAACCCGAGAGTCCAGCAAAGCAGAGGAGGGTGTTGCCCCGTACAAAGGGCATTCAGCTAGTTTTGGAAGACCCACCAGTGCAGGCTCAGGCTACGGAGCAAGCCCAGTCCCAGGTTCAGGAGGCACAGAGCACAGAGGGACAGTCCCAACTACCACCATAGGCACAGACAAACCCAGCACAAGTACAAGACCCTGCACAGGATGAGGGCCAATAGGGAGTTTTCTTTACTCTTTCTCTCCCATTTTTGAGCTATTTTTTCTATATAGCATTGAGGACAATGCTAATTTTTAGTTGGGGGAGTGGCCCTGTCGTGATTTTTGATTTGATGATGGTGATTGTATAATTCAGACTACTTTTATTTTTATTATGCTTTATTTTCATTCTTGGTATGTAAATAACTTTACTATTTCAGTACTTTTATTATCTTTCACTTTTGGTATGTATAAAGTTACTTTTCATTGTATATATTCATCCCCTTATGTATATTCGACTAAATCCCGTCATGTACATATTCAGTCTATCGTACGTATTTTTACTTTCTGCATATTTCCGTTTTATAGCTTCTTATCTTTCTTTCCGTAGGGAGATTTGAAGCATTTCAGCGAAAGTTAGAAATGTAGAAGTTTAGAAGATGGAAAGGTTTGACCAATATTTTACCTTGGTGATACCTTTGTCGGAATTTGATTCCGGGAGTTTGAACAGCTCAGATATGTTATTTTGGACTTGTCTGTAAAAGTTGATGTCATTTCGGATTCGTTCGATTGGTTTCAGCATGCATTTTTGTAACGACCCGGTCTGTCATTTTGAGAGTTAGCGCCCGATACCCTAATAACTACTTCTCCCATGCCTATTTATGCTATTAGAACTCGTCAGAATGTTGAGTGGTGAAATTCAGAGTGATTTGTGACACATAGTCCATAAATGTGAAATTTAGCTTTAGAAATGGGGCCATAGTTAGAACTGTGTGAAGGCATATCCGGAATGGAATTTTGTCGACTTCTTTAGCTCCGTTGGGTGATTTCAGGGTTAGGAGCATGTTCAGAATGTGTTTTTGAGGTCTGTTGTAGATTTAGGCTTGAATTGGAGAAAGTTAGAATTTCGACGATTTCGGCTGATAGGTGAAATTTTGATATCGGGCTTGGAATAGAATTCCGAAAGTGACATCAGGTCCGTAGTGTCATTTATGACATGTGTGTAAAATTTGAGGTCATTCGGATGAGTTTTGACGTGTTTCGGCATCATATGTGAATTTTGGAAATTTCATAAGTTCTTAGGCTTGAATCCATGCATAATTGATGATTTCATGTTATGATATGTTTTTTGAAGGCTCGACTAAGTTTGAATGAAGTATTAGGACTGGTTGGTAAGTTTTGTTGAGGTCCCGGGGGTCTCACCGGTGTTTCGGAGCCTCAACGGGTGATTTAAGAACTTGGAACACAGCTGAACCATTGCCGATTCTGGTGTTCCGCACTTGCGGATGGGGAACCACAGGTGTGGACACGCAGGTGCGGAGTTGGGGCTCGCAGATGAGGAATTTAGGCAGGGGCTGCCAGTGGTTGCAGGTGCGGTCTATATTCCGCAGGTGCGGCCCCAGCCCTGTTAAGTGACTATCCGTACCTGTGATGGATTTTTCGCAGGTGCGGTCCAAGAGTCGCAGGTGCGGTATCCCTGTGTAACAAAATTTCGAGAGTTTGAAATTCATAACTCCAAAAACGATTTAGCGCTCGGGTTTTGGCGATTTTCAAAGGGTTTCGAAGAGAATATTCATAAGTAACGTTTCCTAACCATAATTCACTTGTATACCACTAATCTCTATCAATTTCATCAATATAATCAATGAATTTGGATGAAAAACCATGAAATTGGGATGAAACTTCCCCAAGTAGAAATATGAGGATTTAGGGAGATTTAGATGTCGGATTTTGATGATTCTTTTTTTGAGTGAGTTCGTGCGTGAATGGGTGTTCGAAATTTGTAATTTTTATCCGTTTCCGAGACATGGGCCCAGGGGACCTTTTGGGCGAATTTCCTAATTTCACGTATTAGCTTCGAACTATTTAGCTATTTTGATTCCTTGAAGTGTTATTTACATTATGCAATCGTATTTAATAGATTTGGGCCACCCGGAGTCAGATACTCGTGGCAAGAGCGTGATTTTGGGTTGAGTAGCGCAGTCGAGGTAAGTGGCTTGCCTAACTCTGTGTTGGGGACTTTCCCCTTAGGTTGTTTTGTTATATGAGTGTCGTGTACGTGAGGTGACGAGTTCGTACACGGGCTATTGTTGCTAAAACTCCACTTTCCCTTTCATGACATAAATCATTTATCCCTATTTCACTGTTTCTTGTATTAACTGTGTAATGTAGCTTAGGAATTAGCATGTCTACCTGTCTTACTTGAGTTACTACTATTTGTTACTATTTATACCATGTTTAGGTTGTTTTATCCATATTTGCTTGTGATTTCCTTCTGAACTGTTCAAATACACTGTATCCGGTATTGATTGCATTGCATATTTAAATTGGGACTACGGACTAGATTCCGGGAGCTTTCCCCCTGTACTGCATAGCATATTTAAATTGGGACTACGGACTAGATTCCGGGAGCTTTCCCCATGTACTGCATAACATATTTAAATTGGGACTACGGACGAGATTCCGGAAGCTTTCCCCCTGTACTGCATTGCATATTTTGTTATTGAGATATATGTTGTGCTGAGCTGAGGGCTCTCTTTTACTATTTCTTTCAGCTTACCATTTTTACTGTTTTGCCTTAGCTTATTATCTATATCTGTTTAGATTTCAACTATTTTTACTATAAACATCCAGTAGAGACTTAACCTGACCTCGTCACAACCTGACTGGGGTTAGGCTTGGCACTTACAAGGTACCAATTGTGGAGTACTCATGCCCTTTCCTGCGTATGTTTTCCATGTGCAGATCCAGGTACCAGTACACGACATTTTGGCTAGGAGTATTATAGCAGCTGCCAGGAGACCGCGAGAAAATTCTGGCGCGTCCGTAGAATCCCACGAGTCCCCTTCTACTCTAGTATATGCATAGGAGACTTATATACATTTTCCCTTATTCCATTATATAGAGCTACATTAGTACAGAGCTTGTGATTTTTGTGATGTTCCGGGTTTTAGGAAGTGAAACTTGTAAATGCCGAGCGGCCGAGTTATATATTTTTCTTCTTCCTTTTTATTTTTATTGTTATATTGCTTTATTTTTCGCATGTTTTAGGCTTACCTAGTCTTAAAGACTAGGTGTCTTCATGAGACCGTTTGGAGGAAAATTCGGGTCGTGACAAGTTGGTATCAGAGCGTCTAGGTTCATAGTAGTCACAAGTCACAAGCCGATTTGTTAGAGTCTCGCAGATCGGTGGGGAGACGTCCGTATCTATCTTCAAGAGGCTATGTAACTATTAAGAACAATCATATTCCTTGGAATTCCTTATCGTGCTAGTTACTATCATCAAAATTCTTAAACTCTATTCTATTCTTGCTTACAGATGGTGCGCACCCGTACCGGACGTTTTGATGACCAGGCACCCGAGCCCCAAGCCAGAGCCGCCAGAGGCAGGGGCAGGGGTAGAGGACGAGCACGAGGTGCAGCCTATTCATGTCCCACCAACACTACTATATAAGTAGGCAGGCACAGGTCGTGTAGCTTTTACCCGAGGAGGTCGGGATCGAATCCACAGAGAGTCTTTATATGGGAGTGAGTGTCTAAGTGAGCTAAAAGGGGAGAGTGTTACTAATTACACTTCGAAACATATTGGATTGAATTATACTAAGATTAATTCTAAGGATTTTGTACTAACTAATAATTGTGATGTTTTTGTTGGTGTTTTCTTATATTGATAAAGGCACTAGGGTCGTGACCTTTGCCTAGGTGGATGTGTGACAGGTTTCATATCTAAGGTCGGGGAATTTCTAGGGATACAACTATAGCCAATGCACTCAGGTGCCCACTCTATACCTCTCGGTAGTTTGAGTGGCATTACCCAAATTGACTCTCTCGAGACCAATTGGATACCAATTAAGCAAGCAAGTAAGGCTTAGGTAGGGTATTACTCTCTCGAGGTTTAACCCGTTAATTAGGTCTCAAGAAGGGTTTTACCATTTCTGGGTTTAACCCAATTGATTGGGACTACCAATCTATTGATAATGCCCTAATTTCGTATTAGGCTAATTTTCTATACTCAAGTCCTCTTTCTCAAGAAGGACCCAAGTCATGAAAGGGCTAATTAGTATTTGCAACCACCAATTAAAGCAATAACAACACCAAATTAGCCTAAATAGCTAACACCCACTAATTTCCCAACCTTAATTTAACAAACCCATCGCATACCCACACTAGGGTTGAGCCACAACCCTAGCTAATGGGTCTAGCTACTCATAATCAAAGTAGAAACCAATGATAGAGAAGAATAAGAACCCATTAATCTATAATTAACAATGAAATTTGAAATTCCAATGTTAAAATAGCAAGAACAAAGCTAAAAATACAAAACCCTAGACACAAACACGAGTTTCAGCTATGAAAATTCCCCAGATATCTAAAATTATTACAAAATAGTCTATTAATACTCGGCCAAATTTTCGGAAAAAATTCCCCCTGAAGATCTACCGCGGACCGCGAAACTTGACTGGGCTTTGAATTGTAGCTTGCCGAATCTGAACCACCGCGGACCGCGAAGATAGGACCGTGGCCGCGGTGGATTATTTTGCCTTGAGTGCTAGTTCTCCGAAGTTGAACTTCACGGACAACGAAACCATGACTGCGGCCGCGATGAAACCCTGCCTTTCCTACAACATCTCTAAAGTCAGCCACCGCGGTCTCCGAAAACTGGACCGCGGCTGCGGTGGCCTTTTGCCTGATAACTTTTTGTTGTCTTCGATCCTTGTGCTGGATTCACTCCTGTTTTGAGCATGTTTTAGACTGAGTGTCCTCATTTTTTGTTTCATCCTGCAACAAGCACAATGTGTAAGCTTTCGGGGCTATTTTGTGTACAATTATATCCAAAATTGAGGTATAGAGGAACGGAAAATGAGGCAAAAATCCAAGTTATCACAGCCCGAGCACCGGCTACAGCAGAGACGGAGGAGCCCCCAGCAGCTACAGTTGGAGGGGCGCAGGAGGTTCCTACTATTACTCCAGCCCTCTATGAGACATTGGCTCAGTTCTTGAGTGCCTTCAGTACTCTGTCTCAGGCGGGACTACTCCCAATAGCTCCAACTACATCCCAGGCCGGGGGAGAGGCACAGACTCCCGCAGCCTGTACTCCTTAGCAGAAGGTTCATATTGGGCAGGTTCCAGAGTATATTTCCATACCCCTAGCAGCTCCAGCTCAGCATGAGACTAGGGTAGCTGTTTCTGAGGTAGAGCAGCTCCAACTTGAGAGGTACAAGAAGTACTACAAACCTTAGTTTAGTGGACTAGCTTTGGATGACGCCATGGGTTTTCTTGAGGAGTGTCAACGCATTCTCCGCACTATGGGTATTGTGGAAATGACTGGGTTTCTTTCATCGCTTTCCAGCTGAGGGGAGCAGCTTATCAGTGGTGGCGTGATTTTGAGCTGAGTAGTCCGGACGAGGTAGCTTCACTCACTTGGGCTCAGTTCTCCGAGATGTTCTTACTTGAGTTTGTCCCTCTGAGACTCAGGGAGTCTTGGCGCGCAAAGTTTGAGCAGCTACGCCAAGGTACCATGATTGTATTAGAGTATGCAGTCCGTTTCAGCGACTTGGCTCGTCATGCACCAACTTTGGTTTTCACTGTCAGAGAGAGGGTTCGACGCTTTATTAAGGGACTCCACCCCAGTATTTGGACCAGCATGGCTAGAGAGCTGGAGACAGATATCACTTACCAGCGGGCCGTGAGTATTGACCGGAGGATTGAGAGTATGTTAGCCCGGGACTGGGACGAGAGATAGGCCAAGAGGTCTCGAGAGG
This sequence comes from Nicotiana undulata, assembly GCA_005239495.1. NCBI lineage: Eukaryota > Viridiplantae > Streptophyta > Magnoliopsida > Solanales > Solanaceae > Nicotiana > Nicotiana undulata. The sequence continues at coordinate 23,882 of ML279918.1, read as the reverse complement.
CTGGTCACTTTTCAGGAGTTCGTGCACCAGCATCACGCTATGGTAAGGGTTTTGTTAGTCGCCCCGTTCATTCAGCTCTTCCAACAGCCAGCGGTATTCTAGCTCCTCCTAGACCTCGGGGGCCTTATTATGCACAACCAGTATCATATGTGCCTCCTGCTCGAGGTGCTATCACCGGCCAGTCTAGCAAGCCAGTTTAGAGTCAGCAGCAGCCTCCACGTCCTCCGAGGGGTTGTTTTGGGTATGGTGACCCTTGCCATGTGATCAGAGATTTCCCCAGAGCTAGGAGGGGTGCACCATCGCAGTCTTATCATGCCCCACGTGCTCCAGCGGGTCCTCCACCTATTCTCCCAGCCCCATCTGTTACCCCACCTTCTCAGACAGCTCGAGGTGGAGATCGGGGAGGTCGAGGTCGCCCTAGAGGTGGAGGCCAGGCCAGATATTATGCTCTCCCAGCCCGTTCAGAGGCCGTTGCTTCAGATTCTGTCATCACATGTATTGTCCCTGTTTGTCATAGGGATGCATCCGTCCTATTTGATCCGGGTTCTACGTACTCATATGTATCTTCTTATTTTGCTTCACATCTGGGGATATCTCGGGATTCTTTGAGTTCCCCCCGTATATGTTTCTACTCCCGTGGGAGATTCTATTGTTGTAGACTGGGTATATCAGTTGTGTTTGATTGTTATCAGTGGTTTTGAGACCAGGCATGACCTACTATTACTTAGTATGGTAGATTTCGATGTTATATTGGGCATGGACTGGTTGTCTCCCTACTATGATTGTATTGGTAAAAAAGAGTTTCACACGTATGATGATCCTTAATGACTCAGCCGGCTACGTGGACCAAGGAAAACATGACAACTGATATGATTCCATAAAGAGGTACGTAACAAAGAGGCACAGATCAATAAATCTACGAGGTAATCAGCTACGAGAAACTCAACCTGATTGAGACAAGTAAGATACACGGTCAAAATGAATCCGAACAGAGCTACGGGAAGATGCAGAGATCCTCAATTAATGACTCACACGTTACACAACCTTCATGCAACAGTTACGGTTACTCTTTGTAACGTCCCATTAATGTAATAATTAGTCATTAATGAGCTATCATTGTAAGAGGTAGACATTATACTAAGAAATTCCTTATATAAGGGAAGAGAATATAACTTGTAAAGATCATCTGAACCACGAATACAATACATTTTACTTTTCTGTGCATCATATCATTGTCCATTTACTTATTCCTTTTTTACTTATCATTGTTTCCTTGATTATTAGAAACCCGAGTTTATCCTTAAAATAGCTTTAGTCAAAGGATCTAATTCTTTGGCTAAAAAAAATTGGTTCCGTTATCGGGAATCTCATAATCTTTGTTTTCTTTTCAAGCGATATCCTCTGAACTATGTCGAACTCCAACGAAAACAACCAGCAAAGGAATGGAACCCCAATTCCATCACCTGCAGGAACCCCACGTGGTTCAAGGGAACAATCCCTAGATAGCTCCTATAAAAACGATAATAATAATGATCAGACGGTAGAACAAGATTAGGTAAGGCAGATGATTGCAGTGTATGTGAGCCAAGCGTTGCAAGAATTTGCAAGGGGATTACCTGCGGCATCATTTGCATCACTGACACCACCTCCTAATAACAATATCACCGTGGAAAACCCTCAGTCTGGGTTGGCAAACTCCGCAAGGGATGACACTCCTAATGAATCTCTCGAAACGAGACCATGTATGACTAATAACTCTGAATTACAAAATTTACTACTAACCTTGCAGAAACAGGTGAAAGAACAAAATGATCGAATCGAGCAGATTCATGGAGTACCACCTGTTATCAAAGACATTGATGTTGATAGATATTCTCAACCACCTTGGAAACCAAGTGCAGCACCCTTGCCTATTACCACGAAGTTCAAAATTTCTGACGTTCCTAAATATGACAGAAAAACTGACCCATGCGACCACGTGACTACTTTTACCACTGGTGTAAAAGGCAACGACTTAACAAAACAAGAGATTGAATCAGTCCTTGTCAAAAAGTTTGGAGAAACACTTACCAAGGGAGCCCTAACCTGGTATTCTCTTCTCCCTTAAAATTCTATTGATTCTTTTGTTGAGCTTGCATATTCTTTCATAAAAGCACACTCTGGTGCGCAAAAAGTCGAGAAAAGAATGGAGGACATATTTAAAATAAAGCAAGGAGACACGGAACTACTCCGTGAATTTGTAGATAGGTTCCAACGCGAAAGAATGCAACTACCAAGGGTGCCTGATAATTGGGCAGCCATGGCATTTGCGATCAATCTAAACAATAAAAGTTCAGAATCCACGAGAAGACTCAAGGAAGGCTTGAGAGAATTCCCAGCTACAACATGGAATAATGTTTATAACAGGTACAGTACCAAACTCCGAATAGAAGAATATATTATTGCTCGTTCGAGAGATGAAGATCATACCAGTTCCAGACATTCTGAAACAGACAGGAGATCAGGTAATAACAGGTATGATCCTTACATGGGACCCTCGGAACGTGAAAATCATCCTAGGTTCGAAAACACTACGTCAGAATATAGACCATCGAACAGGGATGCAAGCTCATCCTCATCTAGTTCCAGAAAGGATCGAGATGAATGACATAGAGGTAATGCCCGAATTGAGGATCACACTTTCAATGTAAGTACCCCTGAACTAGTTTCAATATTAAGAAATATGGGTGATAAGGTTGGTTGGCCCAAAGAAATGCGGTCAAACCCAAATAATAGGAATCCAGATTTCTGGTGTGAATTCCATAATGATCATGGACATAGGACTGCAGATTGCAGATTTTTACAAGGTGAAATAGAGCAATTATTGAAACAGGGCTGCTTAACAAAATTGTTTAGTGATAAAGGTAAGCAGGCATATATAAAAAATAGGCAGGAGCCCAGAAGCCCCCATATCCAAAAAGAACAGTCGACGTGATACACGGAGGTGAAGAAGTAAATGGAGTGGTTTGCAAAACAGCCACGAAATTCACACTTACGCACGGGAAGCGGGTTCGAGAAAATCCACACGCAGATAATATAACCTTTGATAATGCAGATTTTGGCGGACTAATGCTCCTTCATAACGATGCTCTGGTAATATCCTTACTCATTCATGACACTAATGTTAAAAGGGTGTTGATTGATCCAGGTAGTTCAGTCAATATCATTTGCTGAGAGTCGTGGAAGAAATGCTCTTGGGAAGCCAGGTGATTCCAAAGGCACGAGCCATATCAGGGTTCAATAATTCCACAGTGATAACCAAAGGAGAAATCGAACTTAGCACTTATGCCAAGGGAGTAATTAAAAACACCAAATTCCAAGTCATTGATATAGACATGGCTTATAACGTGATTATGGGAAGACCATGGATCCCCGACATGAAAGCAGTGCCATCTACCTTACATCAGGTAATAAAATTCCCTTCTGAATGGGGGATTCAACAGATTAGAGGTGATCAGAAAACCTCGAGAAATATAAATTATGTGGTGCACTACAACAAAAAAGTGGAAAGAGATGAATCAAAGGGAAAATAAATCTCCCACACAGAAGTTGGCAACCAAACAGGTATGTAAATAACTATTTTCAAAATAGGCGAGGAAGAAGCTACTGTTCAAACAGAAACATAAGGAAATAGTCACGAGAAGCTAAACCAAGTAAATACGGAGGATGCATCAAATTATACGGACGTAGATTCCAGACCGGACGTCATTCAAGAACCGGAGGAAGATGATCTCATCAAAACAACCACGGAAGTGCTCGAAGTTGTTTCAATATTTGAACAAAGGCCCGAGCAGAAAGTGCACATAGGCACGAGGCTGAGCCTCAATCGAAGAGGTAAGTTAATTGATTATTTAAAGGCTAACGCAGACTGTTTTGCGTGGTCCCATTCAGATATGACAGGTATCCCACCATAAGTGATGACTCATAAACTAAATGAAGATCCATCCTTTCGTAAGTTAAGCAGAAGAAAAGAAAGCAAAGACCCTTCAAGAACCAAGTGATTGACGAAGAGGTACAGAAACTCTTGAAATATTTTTCGATACGTGAGGTAACGTACCCTAACTGGCTAGCTAACACTATGGTAGTACCTAAAAAGAATGGTAAATGGAGAGTATGTGTAGATTATACTGACTTAAATAAAGCATGCCCCAAAGATTCATTCCCAGTACCGCACATAGATCAAATGATTGATGCCACCACAGGTCATGAATTGTTAAGCTTTCTAGATGCGTATTCTGGTTATAATCAGATCAAAATGGATCCCTCGAACGAGGAAAAAACCCTCCTTCATTACAAACAGGGGGACTTATTGTTATAAAGTCATGCCTTTTGGCTTAAAAAATGTTGGAGCCACTTACCAAAGGTTAAGGACCAAGATGTTCCTGGAACATATGGGGAAGAAGATGGAAGTATGCATAGATGACATGCTGGTAAAATCAACATGGGCGGAAGAACATTTCCAGCACCTCTCTATTACCTTTGAAATCTTACGCAGGTATAATATGAAGCTGAATCCCGGAAATGTGCTTTTGGCGTCGAATCAGGTAAAATTTTGGGTTTCTTTTTATCAAACAGAGGAATAGAGGTAAATCATGCTCAGATTAAAGCTATAGAAGAAATACCTGATATACTAACAAATAAAAAAGAAGTTCAAAGACTAACGGGAAGAATTGCAGCCTTGGGAAAATTCATTTCCAGGTCTTCCGAAAAAAGTTTTAAATTCTTTTCAGTTCTCAAAAAGAAAAATCAGTTCGAATGGACTGAAGAATGTCAGCATGCCTTCAAAGATCTATAAGCTTATCTATCAAAACCCCCACTGCTATCAAAGCCAAAGGAAGGGGAGAGGCTGTACATCTACCTTGTTGTCGTAGAAATTGCTCTGTTATTGCAGGTCTACAACTGGCACGGGAACTTTAAATCGAGCAAATCACAATAAAAAGTGACTACCAGCTGGTGGTAAATCAAATATAGGGGACTTATATCGCTCGAGAGACTCGAATGCAACAATATCTAGAAAAGGCACGAGAACTCGTGAGAGAATTCAAAACGTGGAAGGTAATACAAATACCTAGAGAGGAAAATGCAGAAGCAGATGCATTAGCTAACCTCGCAGCAGTCACGGAAATAACAAATGAAGACAATGCAATTTTCGTACATCTATTTCATTCAGCGATCGACCCTGACAAAAATGAGCCCAAGCGCTTCGCCGCAAAGCTGCACGGTACTGCTTCATTCGCAACTCATTATACCGCAAGATGTTCGGAGGTCCCCTACCGAAATGCCTCAGACCTAACCAAACGGAGTTCGTGATGAAAGAAGTTCACGAAAGACACTGTGGAAATCACGCAGGGGAAAGATCCTTGGTAAAAACCCTAATCAGAGCTGGGTACTATTGGCCCAAGATGGAAGAAGAAGCTGAGAACTTCATATCCAAATGCGACAGATGCCAAAGGTTTGCCAATAACATGCAGCGACCAGCGGAATTATTGCACCCAATAATATCCCCATGGCCCTTCATAAAGTGGGGAATTGACATAGTAGGACCTCTTCCCGCAGCTAAAGGATAGGTACGATTTTTACTCGTGCTAACCGACTATTTTACAAAATGGGTAGAGACAGAAGCTTTCAAATAGGTGCGAGAACAAGAAGTCAAAAGCTTTCTATGGAGAAACATAATATGCCGCTTTGGATTACCGAAGGAGATCGTGTGTGATAATGGCCCATAATTCATAGGCTCGCAAATCACAGAATTCTTCGAAAGCTGGCAAATCAAACGGATTACTTCAACGCCATATCACCCCGTGGCTAATGGTCAAGCTGAATCAACGAATAAAGTCATCATCAACAATCTAAAGAAGCGGCTGGAAAAAGCCAAAGGGAATTTGACTGATGAGTTACCAGCGGTACTATGGGCATACAGAACTACATCAAAAACAGCCACGGGAGAAACTCCGTTCACACTTGTTTATGGCTTAGAAGCCTTAATACCCGTAGATATTGGCGAACCAAGCATGAGGTATACATCAGCCACAGAGGATTAAAACAACGATGAACTGAGCTTTAATCTGGACTTACTCGAACAAATAAGAGAAGCCGTATTGATACGAATGGCATCTCAAAAAAAATCATAGAACGTTATTACAACCGCAAAGCTCGCCTCAGATACTTCAAGATTGGGTACTTCGTTCTTAAAAGAGTCTTTCAATCAACAAAAGAAGCAGGTGCAGGAAAGCTAAGTCCAAACTGGGAAGGACCCTACAGAGTCCGAGGCATAGCTGGGAAGGGCGCCTACGAGCTGGAAGCTATGGATGGAAGAATCCTACCAACAAGCTGGAATGCCATCCATTTGAAGAAGTACTACTTCTAAGGAAAAGGAATACCCCCGGTTAGGTATAACACCTTCGATTTTATCTTGAACGTTTAAAAATTTACTAACCTTTTTAGATGATAGGCATAAAGCTAACCCATCACCAGATGATGATATTAGACCTGCAAAGACGCGGGGAAGTAACTGAATTTCCAGTCTAGGGTTACACTTTCTGATGGACGTTTTAAAGGGTTAAGCAGTCATCATCTAAAAACTATATACCTTCGAGGCCCGTATGATTTTCCTTTTCAGGAAAAGGACCACAAGGAAGTAATAGTCAAGAGCTCGAAATTTCATTCTTCAAAGCTCAAACACTTGGGGGACTATACAATATAGAAGGCTAAGACGAAGCAAATAAGATTCTTAAAAAGTCAAGGCTCGAGCCTGAAGATACATCTACCCAATAAGTCAAGTGATACGAGCAAAATCGAAAGAGCCAAAGACTCAAACACAAAGCCTAATCCCAAAAACCTTCGAACATGTTCAGGTTAAAAGGCAAAGTGTTAGCTACGAGAAAGAAATGCACATCTTTGTACTTACTCAAAAGAAAATTTTTGTAACCAAAAAACAGTTAAGGATAAAAGATCATCATCATTGTACTCATTCAAAAACTGTTGTAACTAAAAATAGTTACGAAATCTTTGTACTCATATAGAAAACTGTTATCAAATAAAACAGTTACGGATGAAAGATAAAAAGCCTTGTACTTGTTCATAAAATTGTTATTAAATAAAACAGTTACGGATGTAAGAGCATTTCCCTCGTCCTTATTAAAAACTGTTATAACAAAAACAGTTACGGGAGAAAATCCCAACCTAAATAAATACTGTTACGAAAAAGAAACAGTTACTCTCTTGTATTAACCCGAAAAAACTGTTACGTATGAAAAACAGTTACGAAATACAAGTGTATCAAATCTGTTAAAAGAATACAGTTGCAACATGAGTTTTAGACGATAATCAAACACATGTAAAATGTTGTGGAAGTTCAAACAAAAACATTCCTCAGAAACATTCTTAAACATGTGAAAAATTCCTATCACTCTATTGCATTATTACACCATTATGAACTTGAGACGTCTTCTTCATTAAGTGTCGATCAAAAAAGGGCCATCTTTCATAAGTAATGCCTACAACAAAAAGGCTCGCATTTTATATGGAACATCGTGCCTACTATGAAAAGGTACGAATAATTTTAGCATCTTTATGCAAAAACTCAGGTAAAACAAAAACCTCAAAAATTAAACATGCAAAAGACTTAAGACTGAAACAAAAACTCGAAGCAAAAAAGTCATACTTGCATATATTAAAAAAAGCGGCTAAGTAAGAACTAAGTATTAACTAATACTTAGCCGCATATAGTTTCTGTACATTAGGGTGCCTCTAAGTTGTCAGTTGGGGACTTTAAAAGATCCAAATTTACCCCCGATGGAGATAGGGGTAACAACCAATCAAATAAAAAAAAAGGTGAACCAACATCTTAATCTTCTTGAGGAGGGGGATTGACTTCTTCATCAGCATAGGGAGTAAGAGCAGCTTGGGACGAAGAGGCTCGGACAGCAGGAGTCTCACCTTCAGGTGGGGGATGAGCATTTTCCATGGCTTCCTTGGTTTTTGCAATTTCAGTGTTAAGGTCAAAATCTCCCCGACTCATTTTCGTCAATGTATCGAGGCAAGAATTCATGTACGCCCAACTAACATCGACAGTTGCCGCCTCTTCGAGAGTTTCATAATCTCTCTCTCATATCTGAAGCTCAGCTCTTAGCCCATCCTTCTCAGCTTCAGCAGCTTCATGGGCAGCCCTCAAAGGTACAATTGACTCCTCCAAATATTGGATTTTGTCTAAAGCAATATGAAGATCCTCTTGAGTCCGGGTGAGTGACTGCACAAGCTCGCCTGAGTATTCCTCCTTCTGCTCCAGCAAGGCTTTCAAGATCCTAACTTCTTCCGAGGCACGGGATAATTGCTCAGCAAACGAAGACTCAAGAATGCTTTTGTCTTTGTCCGCTTGGTTAGAAGAAGCCTTCTCCACTGCCAACTTCGCAGCCACGACTCTCATCTGCCGCTCCAAGAAATCTCAGGCACGGAAACTTGAGGAGCTGAGAAAGCCACGGGAAAGACAACAGCGGGAGCAGAAATGGCCAAAGGAGCAGAGGAAATAGCCGGAACGGATGAAGATATTTCTCTAAAGGAGGGAGCAAAAACAGCCAGAGGCGCCTCATTAGCAGCAGGGCTAAAACCTTCGCGGAATAGATGATCCACAGAATCATGTCCAAGAGACGAATAAGAATCCCAGGAGGTAGAAGGTCTGACATCAGGAACGGAAGACACTGCCACGGGTGTAGACTCATCGTCTGAGACCACCCTTCTTCTACATAACCTGTGTACCAAAGTGCCCTCCTCTTCTTATTATTCTTCTAAGGTCCTAGACCCACCAACATTCTTCTTTGAAGAAGAGGAACCAGTAATAATTTCCTGGGCCTAAGCCAAAGACATCTTCGGAATGGATGCAGCAGACACCCCCCGAGCAAAAAACCCTGTCAAAAGAAAAAAGGTTAAACAAACAAAGAAGCAACCGACAACAGCTTTTCTACCCAATCACAGATATATTAGACATTCTCAACAGTACCCATGATTTCTTAAAGAAGAAGAAAATACCTACGGTGTTAATAAAACAAAGAGAAGAAAAATAACAAATGTGGGCTAAAATGTACTCACGTGCACGATTCCACTTCTCAGGGAAGGGAAGATTTTCCTCACCCACTAAACCAGCAGTGGGCACTGCAACGTACCGAAGATGTCTACAAGGTAGGAGAATAAAGATGAATGAGGTGATTCAACATAAAAGGAACCGAGGCTAAAGAAGCTAAATATCTAAGACACACGACAACCTGCCACACTAGAGGACCAACTTGTCCTAAGCAAATGTTGAAGAAACGACAAAATTCGATTATGACTGCATCAATAGGAGGTTTAAACCCTAGAGTAAAAGGGTAGGTGTAAACAAAAGAATGCCCCGTCTTGTAAGACGTTATTCATTGATTGCTATTCGGAATAACAATGGGAAAATTAGACTCCCAAGAACATTCCCTGCGAACAAGGGGAATTAAAACTTCGGTAATAAGAGTGGGATACCTATCAACACTATCAAGGGATAACGACTGATCTACAAGGACCTGACTATCCATAGTGAAGGTAAACTCAGCAGGAATGATTTCATCAACTCGTGGTTTTCATAGGTNTCAAATTCTCGGTGTCTATCACTCTTTTAGATTGGTTCGAAGAAGACATGTTTACGAAGACAAGAAGAAATTCTTTACAAATAAAAAAGACAAGTTAGAAAGTGTTTCGTGAAAGTAAAGAAAAGAAAAGAGGTATTTATACTTGAAGACAACCTTCAAACATAAGAAAAAACAATGACGAGAAAAGTCATAATTGAAGGTGTCACTTCGTGACTGATGCAGCCGCAAAAAGCCCTAAAAGGCGCCGAGTAACTGTAGAACCAATCCGGAGGGAACACGTGGTCGTAACATTAAATGGAAGTGACAAGCGACGCCTATGTTTAGAGAAAGATACAATGTTTCGAGGTAAAGTGGCGACAAAATATTCCTGCCATAAGTGCATACCCACTTACCAAATATTAATCGATAAATAAATGGTAAGTCGGGGGACTATCTGTATTGGTAAAAAAAAGTTTCACACGTATGATGATCCTTGATGACTCAGCCGACTACGTGGACCAAGGAAAATTTGACAGCTGGATATGATTCTATAAAGAGGTACGAAACAAAGAGGCACAGATCAATAAACCTATGGGGTAATCAGCTACGGGAAACTCAACTTGATTGAGACAAGGAAGAGACACGGTCAAAATGAATTCAGACAGAGCTACAGGCAGATTCAGAGATTCCTAATTAATGACTCACACGTTACACAACCTTCACACAACAGTTACGGTTACTCTTTGTAACGTCCCATTAATGTAATAATTAGTCATTAATGAGCGATCATTGTAAGAGGTAGATGTTACATTAAGAAATTCCCTATATAAGGGAAGAGAATATAACTTGTAAAGATCATATGAACCACGAATACAATACATATTACTTTTCTGCGCATCATATCATTGTCCATTTTCTTATTCCTTTTTACTCATCATTATTTCCTTGATTATAAGAAACCCGAGTTTATCCTAAAAATAGCTTTAGTCAAAGGATCTAATTCTTTGGTTAAAACTTTCTATTCTTGATTGTCACGCCAAGACCGTGACGCTGGCTATGCCAGGGTACCCGAGGATAAAGTGGAGAGGTTCCTTAGAGTATACTCCCCGCAGAGTCATTTCTTTTCTTAAGGCTCAACGGATGGTTGAAAATGGGTGTGATGCATATTTGGCTTATGTGAGAGATGTTAGTGTTGAGACGCCTACAGTTGAGTCAGTTCCAGTTGTGAGGGACTATCCTGATGTATTTCAAGCTGATCTTCCGGGTATGCCACCTGACAGAGATATTGATTTCGGCATTGACTTCTTACCGAGCACTCAGCCCATTTCCATTCCTCCCTATCGCATGACACCTCCCGAGTTGAAGGAGTTGAAGGTGCAGTTGCAGGAGTTGCTTGATAAAGGTTTCATCAGGCCCAGTTGTATTGGCAAAAAATAGACTCGACATGTGGGTCTATTAAATGGCAGCACGTGTCAGCAAAGCTAGAAGAAAAGTGAAGAATGACATGTAAAGATGAAATGTGAAACACCCCCGAGACCGAACATACCGATCCTGTTAGCCTCGGAACTGATGATCATAAGATAGCCTGGATCAGGTGCGGGAGAATATCTCATAATTACAAATGGGGAAGGAATCAATTAATCCCGGATTATATGGGATTTATCATCATTACTCCATCAGTTACAAATCAATTATATAACGTACAATAAATGCAATAAATGATTGTAACGGTTATAACAAGTCAATCAATTGCAAGATTGACTCAACATGCATGAGATTGACCCAACAGGCACGATATTGACTCAATAGGCACGATATTGACTCAACAGGCACGAGATTGACTCAGCAGGCACGAGATTGACTCAACAGGCACGAGATTGACTCAACAGGTACGGGAGTGACTCATCAGCCACGGGACTGACTCATCAGTTATGGAATTAACTCATTAGTTATGAAATTAAATCATCAGTTACGAAATTCCAGCATTTACACAGCTGTTACAAGTCTTCCAAAAGTAATGGATAGGTTGAGTAAATGCTTATAATAGACCCATTATTCAAGGAGAATGGTTACTTAGATTTTTCCGTATAAATAAACATAGTTTTATCACAATTTGGGGGATTGAACTTTCTTCTCTACAATTCTAGACATTGTAATTCATGTCATCTTGCTTCAAAGTTAGCCACAGTTTGGCCCTTTAAGCTCCGTTCGGCTCAACATCCTGTCAAGGATTATTCAATAAGAATTATTTCTTCTCTACTTTATTTTTATTATATTATCTGTCATTGAATTTATTTTCCACTTCTCTATCACGTTGTATTAACAAAAATTATATCTTTCGGATTGAATCGGTTGCTTGTGACCCGTCATACAAAACTATTTCTTTGACCTTGGAAGCTTTTTTTGGGTTAAACAAATTGGTTTCATTACCGGGAACTCAAGCAAATTTGCTATTCAACCAAAGATACTAACAATTGTTGTTGATATTTGTTTGCTTTCAGTTTAAACCTTCATCATGGCCGAAATTTACCAATCAACACAGTTAAGGACAACCAAGCTTGAGATGGCTTTACCATGAGAAAGGAAAAGGCAATAATAGCCATGATGCTGATATATAAGCAACAAGCAGAGAAAAATAGAGAATGTACATCGGCATATTGGTACCACAACTATTAGTACCAAAACTTATTAAAAACTCTACGCCAAATAGTATTGAGACATGATGTTCAGGTACATCAGGTAATTTTAATTTGCACAATTTAGTTCTAACTTGACAGAAACAGATCAAGGAACAAGACGAGTGTGGATAGAACACCTCCGGGAATTCTCAACTATCCCACGACAATGATATGCAGCACCAAGCTTTAAATGGAGAAAGGCACAGATGTTCAAATGAAAGTCAAAAATAGGTCCGAGCAAAGAGATACAGTATTTTCTTCACGCGCTGAAAAAGATCCGAACCTTCTCGAACAGGTAAGGAATCACCTTGCAAAATTAAAAATTTCCACAGGAGAAGAATGAAGGTTAGGAAAAGCTGGGGTAAAACACCCACGAGATTGTTTACAACGATACTCCACCTGACAACTGGAAAAGAAAAGATAGGTGCGGGATGTATAATTGAAGACTACGAGGAATGTCACGACCCAGAATTCTAATCCAAGTTGTGATGGCGCCCAACGACAGGGTCAGGTAAGCCAACGTAAATTTCACTAAGTGCTTCTCTTTACTTGATTCAATTATTCACTCATTTGCCGAATTTAACAAGTTAAATCGTGATATCGAAAGACAATAACTCAGTGGTAGATAGAGTAGCTATAAATAAGCGCGAGCCAAAATACAAGCACGTACATATACAGCCCAAAATCCCAAAACAACTACTACGTGTGCGCCAAGAACTAGTGTCACGAGTGTCATGGGCATACTAACAGAATATACAAAGGATAATAATATATACAATCCCGCTGTCTGCATGAATAGACGGGAACAAAAGTAAATGAAACTCCATGGTGCTGTTGGGGATCGCTAGAGGAAGCAGCTCACCGTGAAGTCAAGTCCGCTATGGTCACTGTCTAGATTCGGTCTGATAATAAGATGCACCAGCCTCAGAACCTGTACAGTAAAGTACAGAAGTGCAGCATGAGTACATACTAAATAAATATGTACCTAGTGAGTATCCCGTCTAATCTCGAAGAAGTAGTGACGAGAGGTCGACTTGACACTCACTAAGGTCTAACAGTATGATATAACAACGATAGAGTAAAAGTAGTAGACATGTAAGAGAGTGAGTAGCAATTATGTATAAAGCACAGAAATCCAAGAATATACCGGAACAATAACAATGGCCATTTTCTTTCCCCAAAATATCTAATACAAGTCAATATCCATGAAAGAAGTCCAAATATTCATGCGCACACAGGAATAAGACAATCGGACGGAGTCATAAGGAAAAAATAGCTATGCACTGCCGAGGATCGAACGACCCGTCCCAAAAGTGCATGCTTACCATAGTCATGTGTGCCCACTGCCAAGGATCGAATGGCCCCAGCCATAAGTGCGTCTTTCAATGTAACCATATCATAACATAGTACAACTTCGTCCATGCAGTGCCGAGGATCGAACGGCTCGTACCAAAAGTGCATTCTCAACTATATCATCTCTGTGCACTGCCGAGGATCGATCGGCCCGTCCCAAAAGTGCACCTTTCAATCCGTCGTGGCGTACGTCCCGCTCCTATGAGAGTGGGGGAAATCACACATCGCTCGCGGAATGTAAATTGCGAAGCGGTCACATGCACACACAATAACTTATAAAACTTACTTTCCGTAACCAATTCCTTTCAATTCAACAATTTCCATAAAGCCTCAGAGAAACAGTACTATACATAACATGATCTCATAGTACATATGGCATTACAGGGAATCGTATAAGGCATTACAAGGAAAGCATATAAGGCATTTCAAGGAAAGCATATAAAGCATGATGTGGGCCTAACTACCCGGACATACAATAATAACCGCTACGTACGGACCCTCGTCACTTGGTGCGTACGTAGCCCCCAAAACAAATTACACATAGTATGTACATCACCAATAGGGACAATTCCCTCTTACAGGGTTAGAAAGGAGACTCACCTCGTGTCGAATCTACCCATCGGACCACAAATGCGCACGAAACTCAGAACTCTACACCAGAGGATTCGCAACTAGCCAAAGGTGTACAATTATATAAATGCATGCACAATGTGAGAAATTATCCTAGTTATTCAATAAAATCGATGTTCTTGAAGAATTTCTAAATTTCAACCCCGAGCCCGCACGCTCGAATTCCAAAAATTCTCGAAGGGATCACTCACCCATAGTCTAAGGATCATTAATATGTGATTTCTACATGAATTCATGGCCTAAAATGGAAAATCACAAAATCCTCAAGAGCCCTAAAATTACTACCCAAAATTCATGATTTTTGATAATTTAGTAGAGGATTTAACTAGAAATTGATGTTTGAAACTAATGTTAAATAGGGAATTTACTTACCTCAAGTACTAGGTTGAAGGCCCTCTTGGAAGCTCTCAAATAACCCAAGGAAGAAGATGGAAATGGGGAATGGGACTTAAATCCCATATATAAATTAACTGCCCAGATTCCCCCTTCACCGCGATCGCGACCAGGGGCCCGCGATCGCGAAGTCCAAATGGCCCAGGCCCTGAGGCCCTTCTATGCGAACGTGGAAAGGGACCTGCGATTGCGAAGGCCAACTGGCCAGACCTCTGAGAACGTGGAGGAGATCCTGCGATCGCGAAGATCAAACAGGCCTGGTCCCGTCCCACCTCTACGCGAACGCGGAGGCGAGGCTGCGATCGCGAAGGCCAGGGATCCAGAGCATCGCGAACGCGGAGACAGGGATGCGATCGCGAAGATTAGAGGCCCGACCTTCCGCGATCGCGGAGAAATTCCTGCAAACGCAGAGAGCATTCAGCAGCCCAGCCCAATTCCTTCTTCGCGAATGCAGCCCACCTCCCGCGATCGCGAAGAAGGAAACCAGACAGCAAAAATCTGGTTTTTTGAACTTAGCTCCCGGGGGTCCAAAACTCACCCGAGCCCCTCGGGACCCCGCCCAAAGGCACTGGCAAGTATGTATTCATGGTACGGACTCGCTCGAACTTCCGGAACGTGAAAAATAACAACAAAACTCATAATTTGACCCCAAAACCAAATTGAATCAACACTTTGAACTTAAGGTTGTAGAATTCATTTCAATGCGCCGAACCGGTCTATACTACTCAGAATGACTTCAAATTTTGCAAAAAAGTCATAAATGACATAACGGAACTATTCCCAGTCTCGGAATTTCATTCGGACCTCGTTATCATAAAATCACATTCCAAACCAAATTTCAAATTTAAGGAAATCCTTATTTCTATATCAGGCGCCGAAACGCTCTCGGGTTATCAAAAACCCATTCCGAACATACGCTCAAGTCCGAAATAATCATACGAAGCTACTGACACTGTCGAAACTCAATTCCGAGGTCGCTTGCTCAAAATGTTGACCGAAGTCAAACTTGGCCAAATAAGCCAACCTTAAGGAACCAAGTGTTCCTAAATTGCTCAAAACACTTCCAAATCCTGAACCACCAGTCCCCGCAAGTCACAAATCACAAGAAGCCGCTATGGGAAGACTTAAACAGGGGAACAGGGTCCGATAACATAATATGACCGGTCGGGTCGTTACAAGGAAGAAGGTTCATTAATAGACATGGACAATTACACAAATAATTACGGATACAATCATTGAACCGAAAGAATCAAAAGCCACGAGGTCAAATGCTGAAGAACTAGAAACTATTATTGGCTTGCCAAATAGGAAGGTTTATGCCGGTCGAGACTCGACACCGAGTTTAAAGGTAAGTTGATTAAACTTTTACGTGTTAATGCAAATTGCTTTTCTTGCCACCATTGTAACCATAACAGGTGTACCACCGGAGATAATGGTTTATATGCTCAATATTGACCCGCGGTATAATCCGATCAAGCAAAAGAAGAATCCAGAGCCAAATAATAGAAGATAAAGTTATGGAACCTCGAAGGTGGGTTTAGTTCGAAAAGTCGAATCATTCAGACTCGTTGGTAACATCAACCCATCATCACTTTCAAAATTCCGAGGAGAAAGATGAATGCTAGTAT
Organism: Nicotiana undulata; assembly: GCA_005239495.1. Taxonomy (NCBI): domain Eukaryota; kingdom Viridiplantae; phylum Streptophyta; class Magnoliopsida; order Solanales; family Solanaceae; genus Nicotiana; species Nicotiana undulata. The sequence continues at coordinate 7,574 of ML279918.1, read as the reverse complement.
ATCACATTGTCTAGAACGTCTCGGTAAATGCAATCTTAATTCAAGCAGAGAAAGGTACACAATCTCTTATCTACTATAGAATGCTCTTAGACATGGAAATTGCATATATATATTTCGAGAAGTTTGCATTAATTGTTATTGCCCTAAATCTAAGGCTTTATTGTCAATATCATTCAATTCTCGTAGCTACTATATTTTCATTATACAATATTTTGCATAAACGAGAACTGTCAAGAAGGCTAGCTAAATGAGTAGTCAAACTTATGGAATATGATATTATTTATCAGCCACATACGGCCATAAAAACACAAATCTAGTAGATTTCATGACTAATCTTTGCTTGAGCATATTACCTAAAGCTGAAATCAAAGTACATGTTATTTTTGAAATAATTCTTGGGATCTAGACCTTTTACACAATTAAGTCTACAAGTATTAAAAGTCCTTGGTTAAGGAAAATGCTTAATCCCTATCAGAAAAAGTATTTAGATTTCACAAAAGTTAGTTTATTACTAACAACATAGATGAGTATAAAGCATATGATACATGCTTGAATTAGCGGGGGACTCAGAGAAAAAGTATTGATTTGACGATTGATCAAATCAAAGAAAACTATGCAGCCCAAGAAAATCAAGTCGGATGCGCTAGTCTCGAATCTACTGCTAATATCACTGACTCCAGAAGCAACTCCGGACTCTTATTGAGAAATATCATTTCCGGATCAAACAATATCAGGATCAAGTCATCCCTTATCTGGGCGATCCCTGATTTATCATCAATTAGAATGAAAATGAGGTAAGCCCGACTAATTTAATTTTGGCATAATAACTTCATTGATTACTTGCAGAATGGGACTTTACCCACAGACAAGCATGCTCTCGACAACTCTGAGTGTGTCTTGTCTGGTACTGCCTTATTGAAGGAGAATCATATTTGAGAATATTCAAGGATCCAAAAGCTAAAATGCCACATGTACCAAACAAACAAAATATATGATGCAATAAATCTACAAAGAAAGCCGTGAAAATTACTCCGGTAATAAGGCAAGATATCGCATGGTCCTCGACAACATTTTGGAACCTCTGTAGTTCCCGACCAGAGTAAAAAATGAAGAAAAAGCTCTGGTACCGTCTCTATGTTGTAACTGGACCATTTGAAAGTCCATCAACAATGGAACTGGTTATCCTATCCGAGATTATTAAACTGGGGACTGTCAAATTATGATTCTAGTGTTTGAGTTCTCATACCTCAAAACTCAAACACTAGGGATATCACTTATACTTGAAGATTAGTCAATCCGACTTGACATTTTAAGAAGTGATACAAACAATCGATTGCTTTGGGAGATAAATTTCTAAGAGTATTCCGACATTATTTACCGCAATCTCAACTCAGTCAGTTGTATTGCTCATATCAAGCATAAAACACTTCAAACAGTGTTGAATGAGATCTTCAAAAATGCATATACTACTCTTACACAAAAAGGATCAAGAACTCCATGTCGAGTCAAGAATCCCACGATAACAAACGAGACTTTTATGTTCAAGTCAACATAAATGTATGCAACTATGCCATCAGAATAAAGTTCACTTTGAACAAACACATGGCTTATATTCGGTCCAGCAACGACCATTCAAGTTAAAAAGCCTTTCTTAATGGCTAATTATATTATGACTCGGATCGATTATCCCGAACATCTCAAATATTATTTCGGACATGTGTCCCTCTCTACTTGGAAGTATGTTCATATACTCCAATTTGGATTCAAAATCCAATCAGATTTAATGTCTCTTCAAGACAAATCTACTAAGATCTATATTTATTTAGGATCAGTATTCCCTCAGACTCAATGTCTTACCGAGATCAATACTCCGGGAAATCCTACCAGGATTAATACTTCCACAGACTAAAAGTCTACTTAGATCAATCGATCCTCTTTTACGCCTGAAATAAAAGGAGACGTCCTTTTCATAGCGTTTAAATATATAAAAGGGCCTCTTTTATTTAAAAGTTAGACACCCAAGGGTGCAACATTAAGACATAGCACATGTAACGATGCATCCAAATATTTATTTCAAGTATGTAAGACTAAATATGAGCACTCAACTAAATTCATAAAGTGCCATGAAAAGTTAGTACTCGGATAAATTCCCTTAAGTACCAAATGATGATATTAGACCTGAAAGACACGAGGAAGTAACTGAATTCCCGGTCTAGGTCCCAACCCTTCTGATGAAATAAAAAGGGTTAAGTAGTCATCATCCAAAAAGTATAAACCTTTGAGTCCCGTATGTAATTTCCTTTTCAGGAAATGGACCACATGGAAGGAATACTCAAGTGCTCATACCTTAAATCTCTAAAACTTAGGGAACTATAGAAGGCAAACAAGACTGGGAAATGCAGAACTCAAGTCAAGCCTAAGGTCTACCCAACAAATCGAAAGTTAAGAGTGAAGTCAAGAGCCAAAAACGCAATCTTGATTCAAAAACCTACAAAGAAAATACTCGTGGATGTAAACGAATGTTCAGGTTAAAGGCAATATTTAGTCAAGGGTTGCAAGATATACCCTTGTATTTATTAATAATTGTTGTCAATGAAAACAGTTACAGGTAAAAACCCATACCATTATAAAAATTGTTACAAACAAAACAGTTATTCCCTTGTATTAACTCGAAAAAACTATTACAAAAGAAAACAGTTACGAAATACAAGCTTGTATCAAACCTTTTAAAAGAAAACAATTGCAACATGAGTTTTAGATGATAATCAAACACATGTAAAATGTTGTGAAAGTTCAAACAAAAACTTTCTTCAGAAACATTCTTAAAACATGTGAAAAATTCCTATCACTCTATTGCGTTATTACACCATTATGAAGTTGAGACGTCTTCTTCATTAAATGTCGATCAAAAAAGGTCCTCTTTCATAAACCGTGCCTAATACGAAAAGGTACGAATAATCTAAAGCATTTTTATAAATGCAAAACTCAGAGGTAAAACGAAAACCTCAAAAATAAACATGGAAAGACTTAAAGGGTGAAACAAAAACCCAAATATTAAAGTAGGCATAAAACAAAGCCGAAATTTATATTGAACTTGCCAAACATAAGGCAAACATTTGTCTTCAAATACCAAAACAAGACAGGGGTAAACCAACCGCTTATTGACGATACGAACATGAGTGTTGGAGTTGTCATCTGAATCTCTAAGTTCTGCACTCTTTTTTCCTTTGTCCGGTTTTTGTCTCTATTGGGTTTTTTCGGCAAGGTTTTTAATGAGGCAGAGGCAATGGAGAAAAGGATAAAATCTTCCACTTCCCGGTCATATCACAGTGAATAACCGGAAAGTGAGGGGAATATCTGTATTGGCAAAAAATAGACTCGCCATGTGGGTCTATTAAATGGCAGCATGTGTCAGCAAAGCTTGAAGAAATGTGAAGAATGACATGTAAAGATGATACGTGAAACAACCCAGGACAGAACATACCGAGCCTGTTAGCCTCGGAACTGATGATCATAAGATAGCCTGGATCAGGTGCGGGAGAATATCTCATAATTACAAATGAGGAAGGAATCAATTAATCCCGGATTACATGGGATTTATTATCATTACTCCATTAGTTACAAATCAATTATGTAACGTACAATAAATGCAATAAATGATTGTAACGGTCAGAACAAGTCAATCAATTGCAGGATTTACTCAACAGGCACGAGATTGACTCAGCAGGCACGAGATTGACTCAACAAGCACGAGATTGACTCAACTGGCACGAGATTGACTCAGCAGGCACGAGATTGACGCAACAGGCACAAGATTGACTCAACAGGTATGGGAGTGACTCATCAGCCACGGGACTGACTCATCATTTATGGAATTAACTCATCTGTTACGAAATTAACTCATCAGTTACGAAATTCCAGCATTTACACAGCTGTTACAAGTCTTCCAAAAGTAATGGATAGGTTGAGTAAATGCTCATAATGGACCCATTATTCAAGGAGAATGGTTACTTAGATTTATCCCTATAAATAGACATAGTTTTATCACAATTTGGGGGATCGAACTTTCTTCTCTACAATTCTATACATTGTAATTCATGTCATCTTGCTTCCAAGTTAGCCACAGTTTTGCCCTTTAAGCTCCGTTCGGCCCAACATCCTGTCAAGGATTATTCAATAAGAATTATTTATTCTCTACTTTATTTTTATTATATTATCTGTCATTGAATTTATTTTTCACTTCTCTATCACGTTGTATTAACAAAAATTATATCTTTCGGATTGAATCGGTTGCTTGTGACCCGTCATACAAAATTATTGCTTTGACCTTTAAAGCTATTATTTGGGTTAAACACCAGTGTGTCACTGTGGGGTGCTCCGGTACTATTTGTGAATAAAAAGGATGGTTAGATGCGTATGTGTATTGACTACCGGCAGCTGAATAAGGTGACAGTGAAGAACAGGTACCCATTGTCTCGCATTGATGACCTATTTGACCAGTTACAGGGTGCTAGGGTGTTCTCCAAGATTGATCTGCGTTCGGGCTATCATCAGTTGAAGATTCGGGAGCTGGATATCCTGAAGACTGCCTTCAGGACCAGATATGGCCACTATGAGTTTCTTGTTATGTCATTTGGACTGACCAATGCCCCAGCAGCCTTAATGCACCTGATGCACATCGTATTTCGTCCTTATATTGATACTTTCGTGTGATGACCCAAGGGGTCATTTTATGAATTTAGACTCTGTTCTAGGCTTATTAGCCATAAAAAGATAAGTTTTAACTACCTCGATTTGTGTGCGCAGTCCGAGGGTGAAATCGGAAAGCTTTTATGTTAAAATATAAGGCAATAATTTTTAGAATTATAAAATTTGGTTTTAGTTGACTTGAGTCAACATTTTGAGTAAACGGACTCAAATTTGTGTTCCGACAATCCCGGAAGGTCTGCAGTAAAATATGGGACCCGGGCGTATGCCCGGAAATGAATTCCGAGGTCCCAAGCCTTAGAAATCAATTTTTGAAAGAAATTGTTTTGCTGAAATATTTATGAAATAATGAAAAGAATTAATGTTTGAAGTCATTGGTATCGGGCCCGTATTTTTGTTCCGGATACCGGTACAGATTTGTTATGATATTCAGTCCTTGCCTGTGAAATCTGGTGAAATACGGAGTTTGTTTGACGTGATTCGGACATCTGGTTGAAAAGCTATGAACTATAAGTGTTCTTGAGGAAAATAATGAGTTTTGAGGTTTAATTCGTTGTTTTAGATGTTATTTTCATGATTTGATCGAAGGAGCAAGTCCATATTATGCTTTTAGACTTGCGTGCATATTTGATTTAGATCCCCCAGGGCTCGGGTGAGTTTCAAATAGGTTTGGGTTGTGTTGCGCTCGTTCTTTCTTATGCTTCGACGTCGTTTCTTCAAGAATAAATGATATAATATTGAACAAATGAGCTCCGATTTATGTTTTGAATGAAGTACTAGATTCGTATCGTAATTACGGATCCGTAGGAAAATGAATCATCGGATTTGGACATCGTATGAGGATTTTATGGCCATTTTACCAAGGTTGCCCAGATTTTTCTTGTTAATTACGAATTTTCCCCTGACGGCGTATTAAAAACCTGCACTATTTGCAAATCTTAAAACCTACATATCTCCTTCATTATAAGGTCAAATTGAGTGATTAAAAAGCCTACATTTATTAGAATTTCACAAGGAATCTATTGGACACAAGAAAATCGAGTTTAGGTATTGTTTGAATGAGAAACAAGACAGAATAGCTGGCAGAAAAATAAATACAAAACGGGTAGACTTTTTCTTCTTCAAATTTTCGAACCCCACAGCCCTAGGAACGAATTTCTTCACCAAATATCATCCCCGAGTCATAGGTAATCAATTCTAAACTTTACTCCTTCAATTACCCATTGTTTTTCATCACTTTTAAATCAAAAACTAAGAAATTTAATGGTAAAAATTGAGGGTTTGGGTAGAATTAGGAAATTTTATAATAATCAAGTCTTTACCTCGAATTGAGGTCGGATTTCGAAATTAATTGTATATTTGGGTTCGTGGGTGAATGGGTAAACGTAATTTGGTCCGAACCCCGAGTTTAGACCAAGCGGGCCCGGGGTCGGGTTTTCACTTTTTTTGAGAAAACTTAGGAAAAATTATATTTTTCAATAAAGTTAGTTCCTTTAGCATTAGTTAATGATATTAAGTTAATTTTGATTAGATTCGAGCAATTTAGAGGTGAATTCAAAAGGAAAAGCAATAATTGAGCTGTGAGTGGCCTGCGGAATTGAGGTAAGTGTTTGGCCTAACTTTAGCTTGAGGGAATAGGACTCCCCACTTGTTTGCTACGTGAATTGCATGGGTGTGGTGTATAGGTGTGGTGACGAGTATCTATGCACCACCCAAATCGTTTGTTAAACATGATCCCCTTTCCCGTTCCCACTTATTTGATCATTGTTTTAACTGTTACATGTTCATTATTGTTTCTATGACTATTTGGCCTTGTTGAATTGTTGTTAGTTATCGTTGTGACTATTTGGAAAGAGTATTGGTTGTTTGAACTGGTTCCCTTGTCATATAAACATGGTTGAGAGGTTTGGTATTGTTTTTATGAAATAAATATATATTTTTTTATATTCCTATTGGTTTCATGGTTGAGAGGTTATTGATGAGGTTATAAGAGAAATTCAGTTTATTATTTATAATTGTTGAGGTTCGCGTATTTATTGGGTTTCATTGAGTTATTTCCAATTGTTGTTATAAGTGTGTTAAAAATGTTAGTATTCTCTTGAGTATATCATAGTATAAAAAGCCTGAGCTGGATTGACAGTGTTACAGTGTTTACCTATATTCTGATTTGTTTTATTGTGAAATGATATTGGTTAAAGCTTACGAGCTATATGATTTTCTGTTTGAAATTGTG
>ML279917.1:0-18604 GCA_005239495.1 Nicotiana undulata | reverse complement strand
TTTTAACCCGCTTTTCCAAGCTAAGCTAAAGTTACGGCGTAAGTTAATGTTTGCAACCATTAAAAGAAATGTAAGACGAAGAGTAAACACGTATCAACTACCCATTATACATATATTCAATGGCGAATACCCAAATACATAACACCCATTTAGGGTTCACAACCTCAGTGTTTAAACTTAGCTACTCATCATAAATAACCAAAAGAAACAAGTATTTAATAGTGTCATGAATGCTTACAAACCACCACTTGCTTGCTCTAATGCTTCCAAAAGTGAAGAATATTTAATGAGAGAATGTTGTTAAAAAGCTAGACAAGAATGACCCACAACACCCCAGTAAATCCTTTTATAGTGGGAAGAAAATTCGGGTGAAAAACAGACAAAAACACCCCTGACGGGCGATATGCGATCGCATTCCTGTCGCATAACAGGAATGCGGTTCGCATCTTGGCTTCTTCCATCGCATCTCAAAACCCTAGGTCCCAGAGATGTATCGCATTTGGGAATATGCGATCCGCATTAAAGGTATGCGATCGCATTCATGCGTCGCATTTGCAGTGTGGCTTCAGGCATCAGATGAACATGCGATTCAAATGCGGTTCGCATTTGGGATATGCGGTCGCATATGTGGCCGCATTTCACTCCTTAATTTTGACTCAACTTTCTGTTGCGGTATGCGACCCCCAGGTTTGAAATGCGATTCGCATGTTGAAGATGCGATCGCATTTGACCATTTTCCTTCTCTTTTCTCTTCTTTTAACTTCCTTTTGCATGGTCTTGAGTGTTCACACCTTGTGTACTGCAAAATACCAAAATTCTACGATTAATAAGAGTAAATGCTCTTGAAACGAGCCTTAATCTAAGCAATATGGTATAAAATGTGCCGAAATTCTCCGGCACATCAGTGACCGACATAGATCCCTGCTAGAGGCGCTCAAACTACCTCCAAAGATCCTCTCTCCGAGTAACGGGAAGAAACTTCCCCAAGAACAACTCTGAGAACTGAGCCCAAGTCAATGGTACAGACCCAGCTGGTCTAGTCAAGTACTAGTCTCTCCACCAAGTCTTGGCAGAACCCGAAAGACGAAAAGTAGCAAAGTCAACTCCATTGGACTCTACTAAGCCCATTTTCTGAAGAACCTCATGCCAGCTATCCAAATAATCCTGGGGATCCTCTGATGGTGCACCAGTAAATGTAGTGAATAACTTGGTGAACCGATCTAGTCTCCATAGAGCATCTGTCGACACAGCTGCACCCTCGGCCGCCGGTGCCACAATACCCGGCTGAGCTACTCCAGCTGTCTGAGGTGCTGGAGTCTGAAACATAATGACAAACTGCTCTGGGGTGTGAACAACATGAGTCTGGGTCCCTCCTCCAACCTGAGAACCAGTTGGTGCAGTAGGAAGAAGACCAGCCTGAGCCACACTCTCCATAAGACCCACCAAGCGGACTAGAGCGTCCTGAAGCACTGGGGTGGCAATGAACCCCTCTGGGACATGAGCTGGTCCGACTGGAACCGTCTGAGCAGGAACCTCACCGGCATAGTCTACATGTGTGTCCTCAACTGGAGCTGCTGCTCTAGCTCTGCCTCGGCCTCTAGCACGGCCTCTAGCACGGCCTCGGCCTCGGCCCCTTGTATGAGCTGTAATAGGAGGATCGGGATGCTGATCGGTCGATGAGGAAGCACGCATTCTCACCATCTACGAGAGAGTAGATAGAGATTCAATTAGTATTAAGAATTCAAATGGCACGACAGAGAATGAATGATATGAAGTTATTCCTAACTTTGCATCCTCTAGGGGATAAGTACAGACGTCTCCGTACCGATCCCTCAGACTCTACCGAGTTTGTCCGTGAGTTGTGAGACCTAAGCAACCTAGTGCTCTGATACCAACTTGTCACGACCCGAAATCCCACCTTCGGGCCGTGATGGCGCCTAACGTTGCACCCGCTAGGCAAGCCAACGTGTTAACTAAATTGTTTATTAACAAGTAAAGATAATAAACACTAACTAGATAATCGATGATAAAAATGCGGAAGCTTAATAGATTCTAAGTAACCACAGCCAATAACGAAGAAAGATCCCTTTAAGTACAAAAACCCAGAAGTGGAGTCACAATCTCACGAACCAGTCTAAGAATTTAGCTAAAGACAACAGTTTGAAATAAAAGATATATCTGTCTAGAAATACATAGGTGACAGAATGAAAGATAGAAAGTGACATCGAGATCCACGAACGCCTGCGGAACTACCTCGGTGTCGTTTGGAATGGACCGAAGGATACTCCCACAATGATGTCCACCAGGTCCGGCTGCGTAATATGCACAACATAAAGAAGTGCAGGTGTAGCGTCAGTACAACTGACCCCATGTACTGAGTAAGTGTCGAGCCTAACCTCGGTGAAGTAGTGACGAGTCTAGACACAACAACAACAATTTACCTGCGCAGTCCTATAATATGTACTAAAGAAAATAGCAAGAAATAAGCAGTTAAGCATGGTAATACGGGAACAAGTAATGGGGTAACAAGTGAGAAGCAAATACGAATAACCGAATGAACAATAATGTAAAGAACCAAAAACAGTAGGAAATAGTAATTACTATAAATTCAACTTTTTATCAAATTTTCACATAAAGGCTTCCCGGCTACGCGCCAGGGTTGCGCACGCATATCGAAGTGAGTTTAACAGAGGCTTTTGGGGCCTCAGAACACCAATTTAGTTAAATTTACACTTGATGACCCTTTGGGTCATCACAAGACCGCTACTTAACGATTTGCATGTATTGGGATTGTGAGAATTCACTTGTGTGTTGTTATGGTTCTCATGAATTGAGGTAAGTAAAAGGTTTCTATATGATGAAGTGTTCACCATATTAGTGGTTCAGGAGTTATGATGGAATTCCTATGCTATTCCATATTGGCATGTTAGGAGCAGTAAGTAGTATGTAACTGGAAGTAAGAATCGAGATTGCGGTTCGGTGTTAACAAGGATGTCATGAGCTCGGAGGAGAAAGAACAAGGGATTTGAATGTTTAGAATAAGTTGATGTTGTCTTCAGTGTCATCTGAGATAGGTGTTTGGTGAAAGAGGCTTTGTATCTTAGTTACGGGTCCTTGAATTGTTTTACAGCCTTAGGGTGGTCGGTGGTATGGATGTGCATACTTGTTACCTTGTGTGGAAGGTCGTGGGAGCATGACCGCGGGAAGATTGCATAAGTGTGACTTGTAGTCACCTAATGGATTGAAAGATTAGACCGAGTTTGAGGAAGTGCAATGTTGCTTATTTGAGGATGTATTCCAGGAAGGCGTTCAGTTCATCTTTTTTGGGAGTTGTGGGGTGTTGTCCCGGCTATTATGGTTGTAATTGCGTGTTATGAAAGGAAGTAGGTTGTTTTGGACCCAGGTAAAACTATCAACCTAGTTCAGTGCGAGCAGAATCGGCTTGAAGTGTATGAATGGATTTAAACAAGATTATGGGCTTCATGCGAGTCAGATGTGTTCATTTCAGTATAGCGCTCCTCAAGGAGGGGTGTTGGAATATCAGGTGTTGTCTCGTCTTCGTCAAATTCATGTGATATTATGATTGTGTTGTGTGAGTTGTGAAACGGCTAGATAATTTCTTATGTGTTGAGATTTCGCGTAGTGATGAGGTTATGTGAGCAGGATGGCTCTTGAGATTCAGATTATATATCGCACCTCAGTTGTGCTTGAGTTTTGTATCATATGGCTCTATCAGTCTCCCCAGAATGGTATTATGCACTTAGCATGCTTGTGACCGGTATTCAGTAATTTGTAATAGTGAGCAAATTCAGCTTCGTGTATATCTCCTTATGTGAATTTTATGATGGGACCGGGTTGCACATGGCCACGGGTATGTTATTTGGATCGGGTTTCATGCCGCAACAATGTGATGATGGGTACGGTTCCCCATATTTATTTCTCTTATGTTATACTTCATGTATTCTGAGGAAAGTTCATATTAGTTGTGTGAGTTGAGTAGTCCTTTCCTGAGTCATTTCCTTATGTATCATGTTCGAGTTGTTGCCTATTGGCGCATTGTGGAATTGTGTGTGACTGTTTGTCATGTCTGGGATGATTTGTTGTCTGAACAGTTCATACTGGGTGAGATGAGATTATTGGATCAATGATCAGTGCAATAAGATTATTCGGAATGTATTAAAGGACAAGTACCAGTGTTGGGTTAGTAATGAGATGATGATCTTAGTCAAGGGGAAAGATTCAATGTTTGGTTAACTCTGCAATTGGTTAGAAATTTCTACACATCTCCTCCATTGTGGTGGTATCGTCAGCATTATAGTAGGATGTATGTATATATATGATAAGGTGCATTGGGAGCATTAGAGTCGTAAATTTTGGTTGTTAAGGTACAGGGAATGTCATGGTGGCTAGATGACGAATTATGCGGTGCATGGTACTGATTCAGCAAAGGTACGCAGTTGTGTTCTGGTGCCTCGTGTGGTAGTTGATACGGTGTTCATATATTAGAAACAGACCGGGCAGAGAATTTCAAGTGTTGGAGCTCGGGTCTGAGCTTATTGTATGGATAAAAAGGAAAATCTTAAGATTAGATCAAGCTAATGTGCTCAACAGGGTTGTGGTAGCACGTGCAGGTGCATGAGGTGTTAAACAGTGATTTCAGATAACTCCAAAGCAGTTCTTGGCACGTTCGAGGACGAACGTCTGTTTAAGTGGGGGAGAATGTAATGACCTGACCGGTTGTTTTGAGCTCTAGAGCGTCGTTTAGCGGTTGGAAGTCATGAACAACTTCATTTCATGTATTATGACTTGTGCATATGGTCGGAGTTTAAATTCGGGAAGTTCGGAGTTAAATTGAAAGAAAAAATTTTCATTTCAGAAGCCTTAAGTTGGAAGAATCAACTAAGACTCGAATTTGGAGTAAACGACCTCGGAATCAGGATTTGTACATTTCAGCAGGTTCGTATGATAATTTCGGACTTGGGCGTATGTCCGGATCGTGTTTTGGATAACCCGGGAGCGTTTCAGCGTATATTGTAGAAGTCGGCATTTTTGAAGGAATTTCCTAAGTTTAGCTTGAAGCGCATTTAAGTGATAGTGATGTCCGTTTGGGATTCCGAGTCTGGGAACATCTTCGTATGGTGATTCTGGACTTGGGAGCGCGATCGGAAGTGAATTCGGATGTCTGTAGGTTATTTTGAAGTCGTTTGGCTAAAGATAGAAATTTGAAGGTTTTTGGGAAATCTGATCGGAAGTGGAAATTTTGATATCAGGGTCGGAATACGATTTCAAAAGTTGGAGCAGGTCCGCAATGTCGAATATGACTTGTGTGCAAAATTTGGGGTCAATCGGAGGTGATTTGACAGGTTTCGGCATCAGAGGTGGATGTTTGAAATTCCAAGTTTATAAAATTTGAATTTTTGTGCGATTCGTGATTTCGGCGTTGTTTGATCTGATTTGAAGCCTCGAGAAAGTTCATGGGATGTTATGGGACTGAGTCATGTGATTTGGACGGGGCCTCGGGTCTGTTTCGGGGTGGTTTCGGACCATTTTTCCCCTACCTGTTGTTGCTGTTTTCTGGTGTCATTGGTGTGCTATGCGATCGCGGCCCAAAGTTTGCGATCGCGAAAAAGAAATTATGGGGAGCTGGAAATTGGCATGTGCGACCGCAGGGGGTGCAGTGCGATCGCACAAGGGTGCGTTTGGAGGTTGTGGGGCGCTTGGCCTATGCGAACGCAGGAGCGGGCATGCGAACGCATAGGAGGAAATTTGGGCAGCATAGTTGGCCTATGCGATCGCATAGGGGGTTTTTCTGGGCAGTGTGTTATTTTTAACGGGATTTTGGCCATTTCTTCATTTCTTCACTTGGTATGGGCGATTTTGAGGAGTTTCAAGAGGGGATCTCCACCAAGCATCACTAGGTAAGTAAATTCTTCCCATTTTTGAGTTAAATACAAGGTTATTACATGGATTTGAATATGAAAATTGAGGAAATATTGGGAATTTTGAAGAAAACCTAGAAATTTGTATTTTGGATTTTTACCAAGAATTTGATCATGGAAATTAGAGTAAATGGTATATTTGATCTAGTAAGACTATGGGTAGAGTTATCTTCGAGAAATTTCAGAATCCGGACACGTGGGCCTGAAGGCATTTTGGTCCATTCCTTGAGCGGAGTTGGGAATTTATATGATTTGCATTGTTACAAGTATTAGAGTATATTTTCATTAGTTTGCCGTTATTTGGATAGTTTTGGGGCGTTGTGCATCAATTGAAGTCGTCAGGAGGGCTTGGAAGCTGATTATGAAGTTTCGGAGCGAGGTAAGTCTCCTTTCTAACTTTGTGAGGGGGAATTGTCCGCATAAGTGAACTAAATGAATACATGTTATTAATTGTGGGGGCTATGTGCGCGCGAGGTGACGGGAGTCCGTGCATGGCTACTAATATGCCTGTGTCCGGGTAGTCTAGGACCTACTAGCATGCCTTACTTGTTGTACTTGTGATCTTGCCAGTAATATTAGACCGCTAATATGATCGAAATAGTAATTGAATACCTAAGAAGATTAGAGTTCATTTTTCTTAATCATTTAGAAAGAGAATTTATTCCTCCTTGCGTAATTGTGTTCCGGACATATTTGTAATATTTGAAAACCTCGTCAAACGTGGCAAATGAATTTCCAGAAATGATTTAAATACTATCTTCATGTTCACCTAAAGAAAATTTTATCAATTTCTTGAGAAGTTGTTTTCTTGATAAAAATGCGGATTTATTATATGAATACGTGTACATATGAGCACCTGAGTCGCCGGTATGATTCGCGAGCAGGGTAGCCTTATTATTATTATGTTGATCGCGTCTCATGATCGATTTGCGAGCGGGGAAAATAGATGCATCTATGGTTCGAGTCATTCGACCCTCAGCAGTGCACATTTTATTATTGTTGGTCCGCCCCATTCGACCCTCGGCATTTTCTTGCGCATGATAAATGATGCGTATTTCTTGTGATTTATACATGTTTATGGGCCTAAGGAAATATTGAATTGCCAGTTAAAAAAATGAAGAAGAATTGATGTGTAAAATGTGAAATAAGTTGATATTTCTTATCCATGATTATTATTTAATTGTTTATGATACTCATGCTTAGCACCTCACTTGATTATATTTAACCGACTTATAGCAAGTGTCTAATTCGACCTCTCGTCACTACCTCTCTAAGGTTAGGCGAGATACTAACTGAGTACACGTTGTTTTCGTACTCATACTACACTTGATTTGCATTTTGTTGCATAGGTAGCTTCATAGCAAAGTGGCTGACTTGGAGACTAAGACGGGATGCATCATCCAGAGATGACCCGCAGCCGACAGAGTCTTCCTCATATGTATACTTTATTTTAAAGCTCTTGTCCAATTTGTACCTCGGACAAGCTTTGTATAATTGTATAAATTCTTAAAAATTGCTCATGTACTTGTGTCACCGGGTTCTGGGATGTGTTTGGCGATTTACTCTAATAAATTAAATTATTTACCTGTCATATTTATTTAATGGATTTCTATTTGCTCAGTGGGCTGTAAGTGAAAGGTAACGATTTCGAAATTGTTAAAACAGGAACTAAACTCAACTATTCAATGATTGGCTTTCCTGACAGTGGTGTCCAGTGCCATCACGACCTTAATAGATTTTGGGTCGTGACAAGTGTGGTGCACAAAACACCCATAAACAAGACTCTACTAGACACAACTTGCAGACTCCCTAGGACGGAGCTGCTCTAATATCATTTTTGTCACGACCCAAACCGACGGGTCACGATGGCACCAGGTACCTTACATAACCGAGTACCAAGGTAATGTATCTTTCATATCGTTCTATCATAGGTAAATGATTTGGAGTAAAGCGTGAGGGAATACAAACTTATACATATGACATATTGGCATATAAGACCAAAATAATCACTCGAACACTGAACATAGGCCGACAAGGCCGTACAATATATATTTCACGTACATGACATCTGTCAACAAGCCTCTAAGAGTACATAAATGTCATTAAGGTCGAGACAGGGCCCCTCCATACTAATCAATACATATCCTAATCATACTGACCAAATAAGCAACTCCTGAGCAAATGGACCACACCAACACCTTCCACTGAGCTGATAGCCTACTTGGAGGACTCTCAAACTATCTATTGGGACTTGAGGGCATGAAAGATAGTGCCCCCAGGAGAAAGGGACATCAGTACAAATGATGTACCGAGTATGTAAGGAATGAAAATCAGTAAACAATAGAAATGAGAGAAACATGGAGTAAAAGACTCAATATTTAAGTCTGAATAACTCTGTGAATCATTAATATTATCATGTCATGCATATGCATATAAATGTCATACCATGCATAGTTATATGCGTTCATTACATCATCAAGCCTCTGAGGGCATCCCATCATATCATCTCGGCCACTATGGGCAAAATCATCAACTTATACCATCTGATCAGGTGGTGGTGCGTATATAATGTCGTAACCTCTTCCATTTCCCATATACATATATATACATACATATACACGTATATAACACCATCTGGTCATGGGTCAATGTACATGTATAAATGAATGCAATGCATGAGGATTATGTCAATAAAATCTCTCGTAACGTCATAAGACCATCATGGATTTGATTGATTTCATGAAATAAATTTTATCAACTTACGTATTTTCTAAGACCCATGAACCAGTGATAGAACAATAGGACACATGGGAAATCAAGAACATAGGCTTCTCTAGTATTTCTATGAATAGAGTCATTTGTGAAAATTGTGCATTTTCTCATTTTGGTTGTACTGCATGGATCATGCCAAAAAGGAAAGAAGGGATAGCCTTAACATACCTGAGCCGATTCTCTTGACCATCCCTCTAACACACATCAATTCTGAAAAAGAACATAACAGATGATCGAAGTAGGGGAGAATCCGTTTGATATTTTGGAGAAAGATTGCATTGTACTCCCTTAGAATCGCAAATTCGCACATTGCTAGGTAGTCTTTGTTGATACCCAATTTTTCCTAAAATAATTTTTAAAGGCATATATACCTTAAAACTAGGCATTAGCATCAATTGGCATTTTTTCCAATGTGCTCTATTGCTGCTTTAGTTCATTGATTATCCAGTCGTGTTCCTGCTTACTATCTTGTTGTTCAATATGCAACTACTATGTCTAAACTACACTGCTTAATTGCTAGCATGTATGAATGTTGTCCTGTTCAACTTTTGATTAACATGTATAATTCTACCTACTGCTTTATCCACATGTGTTAATCTGCTTGTTATGTTTGTCAGCATGTTTGAATTAGGAGCACTCGTGATGCTTGCCTAATTTGTTAACTTATGTTCCTGATTGGTCTACTTTTCTAAGTTGTCTAGTGCTACAAAATAGCTCTGGCTAAGTGCTTTAATTGGACCAGTGTTAATATGATTCTATATGGTTGTTTATGACCTTTGTCCTATGTCTCCACCACCTATTTGCTAATCAACCTGTTAATCGTGTAAACCTTTGAAAACTTATGTGCATCCTGTGTTATTTCTATACACTGAACGTGTACTCTATGTGTCCCCAATTCCCATAACCCCTGTGTGAAAGACCTTTGTTTGAATAATGCTGGACTTATTGGTTCTATAACCCAATTAGGTTGTTTGCTGATTTTCTATCGGTGTTCACATTGTTTTCAAACTACTTTTCTACTAAATCAGTTCTACTTTTAGAAAAAACCTCTTTCTTATAGTCATTTCAGCACTGTTTTCTTATCAAAACCTTTTCAAAACAATGTCAAGCACTCTCACTCTACTCTTAAGTCCTTAGGTTCTGCCCCTCCAGTATGTGTACCGCCTTGGGATCCTATTGAGATCACTCTGAACTCCACCACACTGGGGCTGGCCTTTCCACACTGCACTTACTCTATCCCTGTTATGAAAAGTCTAGGTATGAGCACTGCCCGAGATCCTTGAGGTCGTTAGGGAACTCTGACACACTTGGACATGAAATTGGCTATGAAACCCTTAGCATTTGAGACTATTGAAGGCCTGGTATTCTCAGGTTTATTTGGTCCTGCTTCAAGCTCCCTATAGTTAGTTTTACTCTTCATTTATGTAATTCATTCGGCCATTGGTCTGTAATAATTATTTGTAAACGGATATTGGGGTGACTAGTGAAAAGGGAGGGTAATGTATGGTACTTTGGGTAGAAATCATGTTTCTAGGCTTTATATTCTGCAAATTTTCATTAGAAGTCATGCCTAAGGACTGATGTGTGCATTCGAATCATGCTAAACAAGCATTAGATATCATGTTCTTAGGGTTTCACGTTTATTGCTTCAGTATATCACTAATCCATGTTTCAATCTTGCATAGATGTTTTATACTTAGAAATCCTGCTATTAGGTTAATAAATCCCGCCCTAATAAAACTGTCATTCTTGCATGCATTTAGTTATCACGATCCAGGTATTCTGTTTGCATTAGTTTGAATATGCCTAGTTCAACTAAAATAAGCAACCGACCCTCAAAAAGGTATAAAAATAATTATGTATATGGATGCCATATTTCTTGAGATAAACTGGTACAAATTCCCTTCTTTAATCTGTGTCACCTAGAACAACATGTTTGTAGGTTAAACAACTTCTAAACCGTTCAACAATTCTTGTAAAAATGTGATTGCATACACCCAGACCTAGGCAAGCCTTAGGTAATTAATCTCTATATAAACTGGAAACTACATTTTGATTGTGTTAAATTTCTTGAGTTTTACATGTTTAAAAATTAGTAGGCAAACTAATTAGGACCCTGCCATTGAGTTTATGAAGCAGTGTTGCATATTATGTATGTTAATATTCACCTAGACATCCTGTCCTAGGATTCTTTTCCTAAAAAATCATCTGAAACTGTGTTTGAGCAGTGTTGTTTATGTGCATTACATGTGGAGGTAAACATGAGCCTTCTAACTGCTTCTTTCACTTACGTGCTGGTCATACCTACTATTTGCTTGTCGCCTAGAATTTTCCCTTTTTAAATACCTTAGGGGGTTGTCTAGAACTGCCCAGATTTATAGGTCCTAAACTCCTCCAGGACCACAAGGAAGGGACGAGTAATAGCAAGCTTAGAGTTCGTTAAAGAAAACTCGCTTAATAACCACTACGGGGTGGGATAATGGGTAGGAAAGGATATGATGACATGTGCGCTAATGCAACGTGTAGCCCCTCATTGAGGAGTGATTATCGGGCATTGGATGAATATGATCCTATAGGATAAATAACTTAGGACCCCTTTCACCCATTTACATATGTGTGCTTAGACTGCTAATCTGTTAAAACCTTTATTTGTTTACATATGTGTGCTTAGACTGCTTACTTGCACTTGACTAATTCATAAAGTTTGGACGGGACCCACCATTGTGTACTTTGAGGGGTGCCTAACACCTTCCCCTTGAAGTGATTTCAAGCCCCTACCCAATCTCTGGTTATACAATTAGTGTTATAAATGACCCGTAAGTGGGTGCCCTAACGCACCTTAATCCGTTAGGTGGCGACTCTTCAAAATTCCTTATACCCCTTTTCCCAAAAGGAAACGAGTTGTCCCAATAATGTCAAAAACCCTGACTAATCCGAAAGGAGAAGAAAAAGGGGGCGCGACACCATGGCTACTCTACTGGGGATTTTAGGCTTGTACCATAACAAACCGCTTTGTGAATTTGTATAAACGTGTATTAATTTGTTAATACTTGCATCCTTTCCCTTTCCCCTTCATGTGCAATTAATTGTTCATTATTCCAAGTATTTATTTTCTCAAAACGAAACTGTTGGGACCAAACACACTCACGCAAGTATACGTGGTCGTCAAGTAATAAAGTGACTAGAAAGTCAGATGTCGAACCCACAAGAACTTATGATTAGGTTTTGACAAGATCAACTTAATTAACTTATCAATTCAAGGGATTTATCAAAAGAAATATGATGATTTAATTTACTATCTAAAAGAATACCAAGTAATTAATTAACTAGAGAATCAACTAACAAACAGCAACTTTGGTTTAACAATCAATAGGAGAAGATATTCCAGGGTCACGGGCTACTTAACAATCAAGTTATGTTCTTGGCTTTAATTAACTAGTTGACTTATCTGGCTCGTTTACTGAAAGGTTTTATATTACTCATAAGAATCTTTCGACTTCTTACTCGCCTATTCAAGTTAACTCAATGCCTATATGTCTGTGGAACCAATATTAACAAGAATGAAATTACACTTCGTGTATTTCAACCAAGCAAGGCAATTAGGTATATGTCTATCCTAATTGCGAATTCGTTCCCCGATGCCCGAGTTCAAGAACTTACTCTGTTTAATTCTATATGCAATTTAGAGTTCCCACTTTCGAGCTCAACTCTAGATTCGTAGATAGTATTTCACTGTTAGCTACTCAGTAAAATAATTAAGAACAGAATCAAACAAACAACCCAATATGATAAAACACACTTTTTCACTTTAAGCCTTGAAAATAACAATCATGTTTTGCCCATGACCCTAGAATAATTGGGTTCTTAGCCACACATATTCAAACAATCACCAAATATTGTATATTTCAACATACAATCAAGAGTTGTTGGAAAGGATGAAAAAGAATTCAATGAATCCCTTCTCCCAAGTGTTTTTCTTAACTTTGCTGCTCCCAAAATTCAATAATCCTTCTCTTGGGAGGACTCCTATGTTTATATAGGGTTTGGGGCTTAAAATCACGTGTGTTGCAGATTAATCCCTGAAGTTCGTGTGTCCCGCCGCGGTCGCGCCAGCACCGCGACCAGCTTTGTTCCCTGAATCCGTCTTGCACCATCGCGGTCGACCGCGGCCGCGGTGGTCAGCCTTCAGCTCTTTACGTTGCTTGATTATTTGGTGCACTTCATGGGTATTATTTGATTGGCCTCCTTTTCCCATAATTGATTCCAAAAATGCTCCAAAGTTCTCTTCTTGTGATATATAACCTGCGATACATGAAAAGCATTAATCAGAGCCTTTTGTTATCAATATTTATATTAAAAGCAATACAAAATGTGGTTATTTAGGGGTCTAATTATAGTATAATTCACATATTATCAACACCCCACACTTAAGCGTTGCTCGTCCTCGAGCAATTAAACCACACTTTTAGGCCTAATCTTCTAATGCACCACCCCTTTATGCCACACCTTCCATTTCACAAGAACACTCCAAGTTGTGCAACAGCCCCACCTCAAGTGAAGACTCTAATGTCATGCCACACTTTTACTTACTTTAAGTACTCTAGATAGAGGTGAAGATTCACCTTTTCTTCCTGAATTGCATGCCCTCACATCACACATTTGAGATAAGTTCCACAAATATAGAATCACAAAAAACAGGAACTTTGGATGGAAAGAATTCATTCACTCTCAACAAAGAACATTCACATGCCACACAGATACACCATACGCTTGCCCGTAGTGTAATACTCTACTAATCGAGCTCATTCAGTCTAGGATCAAGTAGGACCTTATTTGGTTGTAATGTAGGTTGCGGGACGGGTAGGATAAAATTAGATATAAGAGTGACTACACCTCCCTAAGAACTTTAATACATATACTTTGACATTCAAACCCCATACTTATGTCAAACCAAACTCCACATTCACATCAATATTATTACCCCATACTTCTTTAAGCACAATTATATCAAGAGTCACCACTTATCAATGAATGTTTTTTTTTTGTCAAGTGACTCTTACTTTTTATAAAACAGTGCACCTTTCTCCTTATTTCATTAGTTCCACTCAAAAGCAAAACCAACCACCCCACACTTTACCTTTTACACAATTCCTAACACTTCAAGTGCTCATGAGAGGTTAAAAGGTTTCAAATAGATAGTCCATTCAAACAATTGGGTAAGGCTTGTAATGTGGTTGCCAAAGAAACAGGATTACAGGCTCAAAGGGGTTAACTACGATACATAACAATTAGGCGGGTAAAATATACATATCTGGCTCAACAAAGAAACGCCTATATCACTTCCAAGACTGAACAAAACTACTATTTCGCTTCGTACACACACAGGGCAAGTTCTCGGTATCACATGCGGACATAGAATAAGATGTACTACCTCACACACACTTGGCACATAATCCATTCCGAAGTAGTTCATCAACACACTCAAGTGAGCATTCAAGTTAGACAACGTGTGCAAAATTAAGGCATAAAAATTAGGAGTCTACAAGTGAGCTTAAGCGTCGCACCCTCGGGTTCTTTTTGATTGTTTGCAGGTATGTACACTGAGGGATGCATTCTCGCCCTTACCCATCTTTTCCCAAGAGAGTTCTAAAAACTCCTAAAAAGAAAAAAATCTACCTAACCCGGTTCAAGATAAACCCTTGGAAAAGAACCGTGGTCAAAACAAAAACCATGGGGGAGTTACTACACTGCCTAAAATAAAAAAACTTTTTGGTCTTTTTGTTAGACTACTTCCCTCAAGAATACTGTCAAAGTGGTCCGTCATCAGGAAGAGTCTCCTACATTTTTTTTTACGACTTTAGCCCTCAAGAAACGCGTCGAATAGTGTCCTTCATCAGGCCAAGTCGGTGATACAAAACACAATTAAAGACATAATATACACAAAAAGAAAAGAACAGAATAACAAACAAAACAACTTACATCTACATTCATACAACAACAATAAAACAGTCTCCCACCCCACACAAAAACTATGGCATGTCCTCATGACAAATCACATTAAAAGCACATAGGGGTAAGGAAACTTCCCTGGAATTCACTCGCAGTCGGATACGGAGGAGGGTCCATGTTCCAATCCCTCCCAATGGCGCGGAACCACGCCATCATTATACTCTTGTATTTAACCTGCCGTCTGGACATTGCATCCAACCGTACGTGCAAGCCATCTACTGAGGTGCGCAAGGTAGCCACCTCCTCCTCCAAAGTGGGCAGTCTGGTGCCTGACCTGGACCCAGAGGGTCCTGAACCATCGTGGGATCTCCGTGATGGTGCAGCAGGGGGTGGGACTGCCTCATCATCATCAATATCAATGGACGCGGTGACATCTTTGCCCAAATTTATCTTAGCAGCGCGGAATGCAGCCTTATTTGCCAAATTTCCATCACCAGGGTTGGTGGGCACATCTGCCAGTTAGCACAACCTTGTGACAAGTGAGGGGAAGTAAAACCCTTTGGTTAGCAGCGGCGACCTAATAAGCATTTCATCTCCAATGATATGGGCAGCATCGAAATCCATCCTATTGACGAAGCACCACACCAACAATGCCCGCAGGCCATTCACATCAGTAGTGTTGCTAGTGAGTAAGAACCGTCTACAAATCACGGTGAACCAGCACTTGTCCTCCCAAGTGAAAGAACTAGAATGGAGTGTAATGTTCTCCTTCACCCAGAGAGGCTGACCACCCAGGTAGATAGATTCAACGAGCATGTTCCAATTTGCCGATGGAGATTGATGGGCCTGGTAGTAATCGACTTCGCCGGTGAACTGTGGTAACCTGTAAATGTGACGAATTCTCGCCACGGAGTCCTCCACCACCTTGCCCCTAACAATGACCGAGCGGCACATATGTTCCGGGTAGTTTGCATAGAACTCCCGAACCATCATTATGTTGGCTGTCTCCGGCTCAACAAACAAAAAATCCAACCCTCGCCGCTGGATCTCCTCATACATGGAAGGGTTTTCAGCTTGTAGGGCTGTTGGGTCTACGGGTACTTCATGGACACAAATTTTGGTAGCCTTTGCATTGAATCGGTCCCAGGTAGGAGCTGAAGAGGTGTTGCCAGTGTTTCTGCACTTTCGGGGGGCCATGATTCCTGCAACGAGAGAGGGACACAATTCGGAGAAGCCTAGCAATGGGCCAGTCGGGTGGGTATTCAGACTTCACCACCCGCTGGCACCAAAAAAAAAACTCGCCACGCAAGGCCAATGCACAACATGAAGGGGAACACCCATATTAAAACATACCATACAAGCCCCCAACATACTACATGTGCTTCAAATATCAACATAACACCCCACGTAGGCCCCTACAATAGTGATATCCACCAAGTATGACAACAAACGACCCACATAGGCCCCCAAACCTGAGTAAATTGTCGTCTAGTGCAACACCCATACCACATTAACTACCCCATCCCACACAAGATGATCTAACATGGAATACACCCCCACCCATCACAATATCAACCCAAAAATGGCCACACCCACCATATAACAACACAAAACTTAGTGGGTAACAACCATTGTATAATAATAACTAAGATCGACAAAATAATCAAGTAAAAGGGAAAAATTACAAAACGAAAAAAAAAATTACTTGGAGAAGATGACAATGGTGGACCTTGGGGGGAAGATGGTGATGGGGACGAGTTATTCTTGGTTGGGGGGAAGGGAAAACGAGTGGGAAAGGGGAGGAGAGGAAGAAAAAGAGAGTAAAAAGGAGAAGGGATGTTGGGTTTTTTTGGGGGGGAAGAAGGAAGAAGAGAGTGAAAAGGGGAAGGGAAAAAGAAAAGAAAAGACGTTGGGGAGTTGGGAAAAAGGAGGGGGAGGGTTTATGGGGAGTAATGGGGGTTAATGGGTTAGGGTGGGGGGATTTTTTTTAATGAATTAAAATAAAATAAAACAAAAACAAAAACAAAAAAATTTTAAGTCAGCGGACTTACCTGGGCGCGAACAGGGTTCACCGCGGTTGACCGTGGTCGCGGTGAGTTTCTGCAAGGGTCTTTTACCGTGGTCGCGCCACGGTTCACCATGGTCGCGGTGAGGTTCTGCGAGGGTCTTTTACCGCGGTCGCGGTGAGGTTCTGCGAGGGTCTTTTACCGCGGTCGCGCCGCGGTTTTGAGGGCTTCTTCCACCGCGGTCGCGCCGCGATGACGATTTTCGAGGCTTGTCAGCTTGGTTTTTGCAGTTTACTCAGTTTTTACCTCGTTGTCACCTTACCAGATTTGTGTTATGCCCCAAGCTTTTGCTCAACACCCTCCGCACTGTCCTGCACATCAAAAACATGTTAACAAAATACTACTATCATGGGTTGCCTCCCACGCAGCGCCTGATTTAATGGCGCGGCATGACGTGTACAACAATCAATGGGTTGCCTCCCATGAAGCGCCAGATTTAATGTCGCGGCATGACTCAACACATGTTTATGCATCAACCAAGTCCATCGAGGTCTTGTGACGTGCAATTTCAACACCCCAATAGTGTTTAATTCTCTGACCATTTACTAAGAATGTGCCTGTCGAGCTCATATCACGCAACTCCACCGCTCCGTGAGGCCTTACACTTACTACGACGAAAGGACCCGACCAATGAGATTTAAGCTTTCCGGGGAAAAGCTTCAACCTTGAGTTGAACAAGAGAACTTCCTTGCCTGGTTCGAACTCACGCTGTTTTATGTGCTTGTCATGCCATCTTTTCGTATTTTGTTTATATAACTTGGCATTTTCATATGCGTGCAGTCGAAACTCATCAAGCTCATTTAATTTCAGCAATCTCTTTTCACCAGCTGAGTCCATCTCCATATTTAGCTTTTTAATCGCCCAATAAGCTTTGTGTTCCAGCTCAACAGGCTGATGTGCCGGAGAATTTTGGCACATTTTGTCACGCCCCAAAACTGAGGGACACGACCGGCACTCAACCGGAGGACCCCGGTCGAGCGGACCTGGAATTGCCTTTCCCATCCCACGCGTCACCCCGTGCTTTCAATATACATTATTCATGTGAAATAGCCATTTAGACTTAATCATAAACTTACAACTTGGATTCATTTCTACTTTTTATCATTACCAACATATGATACTAAATACTTACAAAATACATACAACATTTTCCAGCGTGGATTACGATTCCGAACCATACCATCACCTACCCAAAATACACATGTACACTACCCACATTGCGTCTACTGAGCCTCTAGGNACCTACAATCATCACAAGAATGTAGCGCCCCCGGCAAAAGGGACGTCAGTACATTTGAATTGTACTGGTATGCATGAACAAACTTTACTCTAGTAAACTCAATAATGCACAGGCAAGAGACAGACAGAGAGTTACACAATTGCTGCATAAAACATAGAAAGATACACAATGGAAGTTCCACAATTTTCACTTTATCGAAAATCACAATTTAAATTCCACCCTTGTCCCTCCTCATATCTCACCCTTATTCCTCCTTTTGCGGCGTGCAACCCGATCCCACCTGACAATTGTTGCGGCGTGAAACCTGATCCCACCTGACAGTTACGATCACACCCTTATCACTTCTCACATATCACCCTTATCTCCCCTGTTGCGGCGCGCAACCCGATCCCACCTGACAATTGTTGCGGCGTGAAACCTGATCCCACCTGACAGTTACGATCACACCCTTATCACTTCTCACATATCACCCTTATCTCCCCTGTTGCGGCGCGCAACCCGATCCCACCTGACAATTACAATCACACCCTTATATATTCTTACATATCACCCTTATCTCCCATGTTGCGGCGCGAAACCCGATCCCACCTGACAATTACATCTCATGCCAACGATAACAATTCACAGTTCAATCATAG
>MDKH01221446.1:0-75147 GCA_005239495.1 Nicotiana undulata | reverse complement strand
ATATATATATATATATATATATATAACTGCTCTGTCGTAGTAGGCTCGCTCATAGGCGCTCGGTCATACTAGGATCTGTATCTCGACCAACTGGGCTCGCTCATAGGCGCTCGGCCACAGTAGGCTCGATATATATCTTACCATCTGATCAGAGGTTGCCCAATAGGGGCCTGCCCATCGATTATAGCTCGATGGTAATGAAAATAATGTAATATTGTATATATAGGTTCTCTGCTTTCTTGATTGGAAGAAGACAATACTCAATTGAATATGAAGTCCCGATAAGGGAGAATATTGTAATTTATGAGACTAGGAAATGTACATAAAATTCAGGAATATGAATTCTTCTTTATACCTCGTTATCAAACTCATGTAATTACGGGATCATGAAAAAATTAAGGAAGGGCTTAGACTTAACACACCTGAGTCGATTCTCTTGACAATCCCTCTAACACACGTCAATTGCGACAACACGGAACAATTCGTATGAAGAGTTTGAAGCAACAACGTTGCTATGCAACAATAACATTGGCTGAAAATTTTTCTTCAAGAATTGGCAGTAACGGTTTTGTATTAGGAAGTCTTGGTGGAATATCTTAGAGATTATCAAAGTTATCATGTTGCTATGTAATGATTTTGAAATGGTTTCCTTACATATGAAGCTTGGCTGAAACATATCTTAAGAAATAAGAAAGTAACGTTTAAGCTTTGGTGCATCTCTTTCTTAAGAGATTGAAATATTATCTTCCAAAAAGTGAATGAAAGGAAATGGAACAACTCTTATATTTCCTTGATTGAATTGTTGCCACCGTGACTATCCTTATCCAAGGTTCATTTTGGATTCATGCCACATATTTACTAAATGTAAGAGTCATAATGTGATTAAGGAAAGGATGACACGTTAATCTTTATCCTAAAGATTTTAATAATTAGTTAATCTCCCATCAAAAATTATTAAATACCCCAAGTATCCACACAATTATGAATTATCTCAACTTACTTAAAATACTACTCACTTTTAATACACTTTATACACCTTACTATCATGACCATGTGGTACCTTGTATGGTACTAGTCCATACATATCGGGTATTTTAGCTCGGGCCGTATTTCATCCCAAAATGTCAAACTTCGACAAAATTTACTTTCTTCAATTTGCTTACCTTCTCACCTTCACAAATTTATTCATCACTTGATTGAAATAGCATATTGCTTATAATTTCAAAATAATCCCATTCCCGTACTTACGTCGATTAACTTACGACGAAACTTTAACGTGTGAAAAATGCAGGATGAAATATCTCATTTTCCGATCTTCCCTCAATTTACTGATGGCGTACCTTCACGTACGAAAATATAGGGTGTAACACGAAATTCCAAACGGACATCGATACATTAAAAACACACTTCAACCCAAATTTATGAAATCTTTCCCAAATGCAAACTTTCCATAATAGGCGCTGAAACGTTCCCGTGTCATCAAAAACCCAATGCGGACTTATGCCCAAGTTCAGAATCATAAAATGAACTTGTTGGAACCTTCAAATCCCGATTTCAAGATCGTTTACTCAAAAGTCAAACATTAGTCAATTCTTCGAACTTTAAGCTTCCAAAATTAGAATTTTCTTTTCAAATCCACTCCGAAAATCTCAAAATTTAATTTTGACCACACGTACAAGTCATAATACTTGAAATGAAGTTACTCAAGGCCTCAAACCCCCAAACGACGCGCTAGATCTCAAAATGACCGATTGCCGGTGTTATGTTCCTTGGCGAACCTTAACATCTTCAACAAGGATGATGACACCACATCACAATTAGAATTCCACCACGCTCGAAAATACCAAGTCACATTACTCCATTATCTGAAACATGCACATTTAGTCCGATTGCCTTTCCTCTGCTGGAAATAAAATGTTGAACTTCTGAATCATGCACTGAGAAAAACCTCCTTTCAAGCCCTTCACGGCCTCGACACATAAACAAGCACCCTACCGATACACAAAAACGGTGCGATAACAATGTCCGAACATCATAGAAACTACGCACAGCCTTGAAACCATTGAAAACACAACAACTGAGCCAAAATGATAGAACATCCTTCCGCAAGAAGACGATAACGACTTGCTCGAATGCGTAGGGAGAAACATCATGGCCCACGTGTGTTGTACCACTACAACTCCTCGATTCCCGATTGACACGAGCGCTGAACATCATATAAGAATGAGTAGGAAGGATATAAATGATTTTCTTCAATTACATAGTACAAAAATGAGATTTACAACATGAATGAATTTTTTTTTTTGCAACTACATTAATGAATAACCCATAAGCACTCCCAAAACACAGTGTCACAAGTGCATGAGCATCAACTAAGAAGTAAAATAAAATAAAATACAACATCTGTTCGGAGTACAAATTAGACCGGAAAAAAATATAAACAACTATGAAGGAGACTCTGTCGGCTGGGGATCGTAACATGAAATGCAGCTCGCAGTCCCCACATCATCCGCGCCCAAGGGACCACCAGACATAAATGGACTTGCACAAAAATGTGCGGCAAGTGTAGTATGAGTACGTAAATCAATGCGTACCTAGTAAGTATTTAGCCTAACCCCGGAGGAGTAGTGGCGAGAGGTCGACATTGACACTTACTAGTGGTCCAATAATATCAGGTACAGTAAAAGGCTGAACAAATAGGAGGAAAAGTAAATAAATAAAACAAACAAGTATAAATACGTGGTATATTCTCCTCTTTACAATATACTTGAGCCCTCAATTGGTTTCCTCCTCAACCGGAGCATGTATATATATATATACACACACACACAAAATTGTCATCACCAAATAGGTTGTTATAATCAAATTAGGAAAAACTCACAGATAAACTAGTTTCGTGCCAAATATTACGCACAATTTCATGAGGATAGTTTATAGAAATGCCGAGGCGTATGACCCAATCCCATCATAAAATGTGCACTGCCGTGGGTCGAGCGACAGGAACCATAAATGCATATTTTTAACTACAGAGGAGAACGGCCCGCTCCCATGAGAGTGTGGCACATAAATCCTGCCAAGGCGAACGGCCCCACTCACGAAGAAACTTGTGAGTTATAATTTTTAAGTAATACCGTTCGACGAAAACGCATAGCGCATGATAAATCCGTAAGAGGAACAAAATTATTCTATGGAAAACCATGGAACTCGTGAAGGATCTACATTAGCAAGTCTATCACTCTACGCATGTCTAGTCTCAAGCCGTAATGTGAAATAAAAGAATTAAACGAGCAAGGATAATCCCTATTGTGAAAGTATAGCTTGATGTGAACCTAAGTCTACCTGGACAATAACATGAATCTGACTATGTACGAATTCTCGTCATCTCGTGCGTATGTAGCCCCAACAACAAGTTACACATATTAAATATATCACATAGGGGTAGTTTTCCCATCACAGAGTTAGCCACGAGACTTAACTCGCTCTGAAGTTCCATAACCGACTCCAACCTCGCTCTAACACCTCAAACCGGTGTCCGTCGCTCCAAAACTAGTCAAGCAATGTGCAAACAATAAAAATATACTCTAATACTCATAATAAATCAATTTATAACAACTCCCAACTCCGCTTGAAAAGTCAATAAAGTCAACCCTTGGGCCCACGTGCCCGGATTCCAAAAATTATTGAAAATAAATATTATCCATAACTCATATGGTCTATATCCAAAAAATCATTCAATTTCGTCCATGAATCAACCCTCAAATCAAGGATTTACCATTTCTCAACTTTGGGGCTCAAAATCCTCATTTCTACAATCCAAACACGTAAAAAAATAGAAACCAACAGAAAATAATCATGGATAAACATCAAAATAAAGGTCAGATATTTACCCTCTTGTTACAACACCGCGAAAATCACCACAAACGGAGCTCTAGAACTTAAGATATGCCCAAAATACTAAAATTCTCGGTTTAAAACACTATCCAGGCGATTTTCTTCTCCCCGTTCGCAACCGTTCCGTTCGCGAAGAGCAATTATTAGCGTTTACCGGTCAACCCAAACTTCCTTCTTCGCATTTGCGGGACTTCCCACATGTTCGCGAAGAAAAAAGTCCGCACCAGAAACCAACAATCTTTCCCGACACGAAAATGGACATAACTCTCTCGTACGACATCGGAATTCCGTAATTCTTGTTGCTATGAGTCCGTAATTACGATACTTATATAATGGTTCAATCCAATCATAAATCAAAGTTCGTTTTCTCAATATGGTGTCCCTTAGGTTGAAAGAAACGACATTGAACATCAAATAAGAGCACGATACAACCCAAACACTTTTGAACCACGCTCGAGGCCCTCAGAACCCCATCCAATCACAATGAACCACTCCATAACATAACACGGACCTGGCTGATTCTTCAAATCATCAAACAATATCGAAATCATTAATCGCACCCTAATTCGAGCTTAATGAACTTTAGAACTTCAAACGTCTACATTCGTTGCCGAAACATATCAAATCTCGTCCGATTAACCTCAAATTTTGCACACAAGTCACATTCAATATTATGGACCTACTCCAACTTCCAAAATAGGAATCTGACTCCGATATCAAATATTTCTCTCCCGGTCAAACTTCCCAAAAAACCTTCAAATTCCAACTTTCGCCAAATGACCCCAAAATGACCTACGGACCTCCATATCTACATCTGGACGCGCTCCTAAGAAAAAAATCACCATATAGAGCTATTCCCAGGCCCGAAACTCCAAACGGACATCGATAACATTAAAAATACACTTCAACCCAAATTTATGAAAATATTCCAAAATGCCAACTTTCCACAATAGGCGTCAGTACATTACCGGGTCATGAAAAACCCGATTCGGACATACCCCCGAGTCCAAAATAATAATAGGAACCTGTTGTAAACTTCAAATCATGATTCCGAGGTCATTTACTCAAAAGTCAAACACTAGTCGATTCCTCTAACTTCAAGCTTCTAGAATTAGAATTTTCTTTCCAAATCCACTCAGAACTTCTCAAAATTCAATTCTGCCATATGTAAAAGTCATAATACTTGAAGTGAAGTTACTCAAGGCCTCAAACCGCCGAACGACGTGCTAGAGCTTAAAACGACCGGTCGAGTCATTACACCATTTCTTCAATTCTTTGTTTTTTCTTCCTTCAATTCTCTAGTTTTCTATTTTTTCTTCCTTCTTTATCAATGGTGGAAGAGAAAATAGATAACACCCATCCACTATATGTGTATCTTTCAGACACTCTTGGATCGATTCTAGTCTCTGTTTAGCTAAAAGAATCTGAAATTTGGGGTGTTTGGCATAGATTGATGTGAATTGCTCTTCAAGCTAAGAGGAAGTTAGGGTTTGTAGCAATCACATCTATTAATGATCAGTTTAAGAAAATATTACATAAAAATTAGAAACTCGCAATGCAATAGTCTTATTCTAGATCATGAAGATTGTGTCGTAGGATCTTCTTAGTAGAATTGTCTATGCATCAAATGTGCATCTTGTTTGGAGAGTTCTATCAAAACAATTTGATAAAGTAAAATATGTGTGAGTTTTTCAATTACCTAGAGAAATTTTCACTATTAGGAACTGATTTAGCTGCAATGTATTTCATGAAATTAAAAGAGCTTTAGGTTGTGTATGATTCTCTCGTACATTCACTAGGTTGTGATTGCATCAAATCTGTAAGGACCCGTAAAATTCTTAACTAAAAACGATGCCCGGGTAGGTTCCGATGTTGTTATAACTATAGAAATTCTTAAAACGGACCTTTTTGGAGTAAAATTACCCCGGGACTTAAAAGATATAATTTCCTAGAATTGCGCGGATCTGCGGTCCACTATGTGATCGAAAATCAGGTATGCGGACCGCATAGTGGTCGCATACCTGGACAGTTGCTATCCATTTCAAGGATAGCTATGCGGCCCAAGATGCAATCGTATTTTGAGAATGCGGGCCGCATAATTGTCGCATTCTTGCACCTTGATTTATGCGGAGGGAGTTATGAGACGCACTATGAGATTGCATAACAGGTATGAGGACCGCACAATGGTCTCATACCTGGGCAGCCTGCTTTCCTTTTTGGCCCAGCTGAGGGCCATTTATGTGACAGGAATGCGGACCGCATAGCAGGAATGCGATCGCGTTTCTGACCACATTTCCTTCTTCGGGGCTTCTAATTTCTGATTTAAAAACCCGACACCTAGTTTAATAAAACACCCCTCCCCTTCATTTTTAACATTTATCTGACTAAAATAGAAAGAAGGGAGAGTGAGTGTAGTGAGAGAATGTCATCTTCTTTATCAAATCAGTCCACCACCTCTACAAAGGCCTGGAAATCTTCGAGTAGTCGTTGTCTTCTACACCACAAGAGGTAAGTCTTCACCCTATTTCCCCAAATTCTCAGACTTTAGTTAAGAATAAAAAACACATAGGTTGGTTCTTTAGAATGAAAGTTAAGACCTTGCATGCATGTGAATAGTCTTACATAATCTAGTAAAGGGAAGCAAGTTAGAGTAGTTTTTCACTAAATAGGGTTTAGTAATCTAAAGGATCACATAGTGTTTAAAAAAATGCCCAAATGAGTTCATGATTTCTAACTCTAAGTCTAAACATGTCATCTTGTGAATTAGATTGAAGGCGTTAGAAGGTCCGGTAGTTTGAGAATAGATATTAAAGGGAAATTCTGACTCGAGGTATGTATGGCTACCTTTAACCTTTGTAGAGTCACCTTGTTGGTGTTCGAGCATTCGGTATGAGTTCCTAGCTTATGCATATGTGAATTGATTGTTCTAATGTGTTGAGACGTAAGATTCTATTCTCTGATTGTCCTAGTTGATTTTCCATGTCACCATGCTATGTGAGATTGTGAAAAGGGTGATTCATTGTGCTTACTCAATCATGTGTAAAACTCGTTCTGTGCTTGAACATATCGGTATGAAAGGTTGTGCTACCAAACAAAAGAAATGATAACGAATCCAATTGTTGAATGTATCTAAGTGCTAAATGCTGTGTAGTAAATAATGGAAAGGAAATGTGGATTTAACTAATTGAGCAATATGTTGATGGCATACCGTACATGACTCACTGCTTGGTAAAGATTATTGTGAACACATGGTTGTTCCTATGTTATGAATTTATATGCATGATGATGGAAATCTTCCTGATTAAATTGTTGATAGTTGTTGTGATCTAAATGATGTTCGGTGGGATCGGGTTGCGAGATGCAACAAGTGAAATAAGGATGATGTGTTGAGAAGTAATAAGGGTGGAATGCGATTGTACGGTGGGATCAGGTTGCACGCTGCAACTTAAGGAATAAGGGTGGAATGATGAGAAGAAATAAGGGTGGAATATGATTGTAAGGTGGGATCAGGTTGCGCGCCGCAACAGGAGAACAATCGAAATAAGAACTGTGAAATCCTCATTTGTGATTCTCTGTAATTCTGTATGGTACTTGTTTGTTTTCCCTAACAGTCTTATATATCGTGTACTGTTTGATTTACTTAGAATAAAGTTTGTTCATACATACTAGCACTATTCAATGGTACTAACGTCCCTTTTGCCGGGGGCGCTACATCTTTTAAATGGATGTAGGTGGTTCTATAGCAGGACGCTCCTTACGCCCTTAGTGTTGCCTTCCTTCATCTCCTCAGCAGTCCTGGTGAGCCCCATATCCTTTCGGGCATGTGTAGTCTACGTTATCCTCTTTTGTATATTTTCTGTTATTTAAGGTATAACCGAGGTATTGTTGCCGACAAGTTTATATATTTTCTCCGTATCTTTAGAGGCTCCGTAGACAGTGTGTGGGTTGTATATATCTATTTTGGACAGTAGCTGTGTTCGGTCGAAATCGTGGTCCGTATTGGAAAAGTTGTATGTATTATATATATTTTTTGATTATCAAATGTTGAAAGTTAAAAGAGGAAAATGAACATAAGTTGTAAATCGTACTTTGAATTTAAATAGGCTAATTCATATGGAACAATGTATATTACAGACACGGGGCAACACGTTGGGTAGGAAAGGCAAACCAGGTCCGCTTGACCGGGAACATCCGATTAGGCGCCGGTCTCGTCTCCCGATTTTGGGGCATTACAAACTTGGTATCAAATCCTAAGGTTTTAAAAGTGTCCTAGGATGTCTCGGAGCCGTGTCTAGCAGAGCCCTTCTTATCGGTGTGTTGTCGACCACATCTATAATTAGGGGGCTGCATGGACATTTAGGAAAATATCCTTTCATTATGATTCAGTGTCGTGCGATGAAGTGGGAGGTGAGAATATCTTTATCTAACTTGTGCATCGTTCCAATTTTCAGTAAATGACACCCAAGAAGAGAGCCCGACTCGACGTAAATGCCAATTCTACCTCAGGAGTGGTCATAGATTCCTTATCTGATAGTGCGGGTGAGAATGATTCCCCGACCCTGAATCTGCCTGACCCTTCCATTTCAGGCCAAACTATTCCAATTCCTGCTCGAGCGGAGGGTGCCACAGTTCCTCCTGCTGATGTTCCTGATCCTTTCTCAGTCCCAGCTTCCGGTCCCGATATTTCTGATGAGGACCTCAGGGGAGCTATTCATATGTTGACTCAGCTAGTGGCCTCCCAGGCCCAAAGATCACATTCTTCCTCTGCGTCCTCTAGCAAGCAAGGGGATTCTTCAGGTTCCAGGGTCAACCAGTTTCTGCGGTTATCCCCTCCAGAGTTCACAGGCACCGACCTAGGGGACGATCCTCAGGATTTTATAGATGAAATGTACAAGACTCTCTGGGTTATGAAGGCTACAGAGACAGAGGGGGCTGAGCTAGCTTCCTATCAGTTGAAGGGAGTGGCGTACTCGTGGTTTGAGATGTGGGAGGATTCCTGTGGGGAGGGGAGCCCTCTGGCGAGGTGGGTCGAGTTTATATATGCTTTCATGGATCATTTCTTGCCTGCCGATATTATGGCAGCCCGTGCTACCGAGTTTGAGGTCCTTAAGCAGGGAAACATGAGTATGTGGGAGTATCATATGGAGTTCGTGCGCTTGTCCAAATATGCTCTTCACATGGTGTCAACTATGGAGGCCAGAGTTCATCGGTTTTTTCAGGGACTTGGTCCCTTGGTTATCAATGAGGCTGCTACAACTGCTTTGCACTCAGATATGAACTATGTAGTATTGTGGGATTCGCCCAGGCTGCAGAGGCTCGGAAATTGAAAATAAGAATGGAGAGAGAGAGTAGTAGTAGGGCCCGGTCAACGAGCAACCCTGGGAGTTCAGTTGGAGGTGTGAGATCAGCCCGTGGGAGAGAGTCATCAGGGCCATCTCAGTCCTATGCTCAGTCCTTAGCTAGTGCACCCCCATCAGGGCACAATTATCAGTAGGGGGTCGCTCGGGGCCCGGTTCAGATAGCAGGAGGTTCCACCAAATGCGTCGTTCAGGTGGGAGGTTCCAACAGCAACGGAGGGCCCCATGCCCTAAGTGTGGGAGGTTTCATTCTGAGCCTTGTTACTTGGATATCCCGGTATGATATAGATGCGGAGTGAGGGGCCATGTTCAGCGAGACTGTCGTGCACCCAGTCAGGGCACTGGTAAGGGTACTGCTCAGCCATCCAGTTCGTCAGCTGCTACGTCTTCACCACGCCCCCAGCACCAGCAGGGCACGGTGCAACTAGGGGTAGAGGATGGGGTCAAGGGGGACCCAGTTGGTTCTATGCTTTGAGTGGTCTCCAGAGTGCTGAGGCTTTTCCATATGTTGTCACAGGTATTCTGACTGCTCAAACACATGATGTTTATGCTCTTATTGATCCCGGATCTTCATTGTCATATGTTACTCCATTTATTGCTTCGAGTTTTGGGATAGAACTCGAACAACTTCATGAGCCGTTCTCAGTGTCAACTCCGGTTGGTGATTCTATTACGGCCGCACGAGTTTATAGGAATTGTGTTATCATGGTGTGTGGTCGAGATACCACGACCGATCTGATTGAGCTAGGAATGGTAGATTTTGATGTTAACATGAGGATGGATTGGCTCTACTTGTGCTTTGCTAAACTCGACTACCAAACTAGAATTATGAGGCTCGAGTTTCCTAATGAACCAGTTATTGAATTGATAGGGAATGATGTTGTGCCGAGGGGTAGGTTTATTTCCTATCATAAGGCCTCCAAGATGATCAGGAAGGGGTACATCTATCATTTGGTCCAGGTCACGGACACCACTTCAGAGGTCCCTGCACCCGAGTCTGTGCCGGTTGTGAATGAGTTTCTTGAAGTATTTTTGGATGAGCTCCCTGGGATTCCGCCATATAGAGAGATCGATTTCGGAATTGATGTATTGCCAGATACGCAACCAATATCTATTCCACCCTACAGGATGGCGCCAGCGGAATTGAGAGAGTTAAAAGAACAATTGAAAGATCTATTAGAAAATGGTTTCATTCGGCCAAGTGTGTCGCCTTGGGGCGCACCGGTTCTCTTTATCAGGAAGAAGGATGGGTCACTTCTGATGTGTATTGATTATCGAAAGCTCAACAAGGTCACCATAAAAAACAAATACCCATTGCCTCGGACAGATGATTTG
Source organism: Nicotiana undulata (assembly GCA_005239495.1). Classification (NCBI taxonomy): domain Eukaryota; kingdom Viridiplantae; phylum Streptophyta; class Magnoliopsida; order Solanales; family Solanaceae; genus Nicotiana; species Nicotiana undulata. The sequence goes on along the minus strand of MDKH01221446.1, from coordinate 64,564 downwards.
TTCGACCATTTGCAAGGTGCTAGGTTCTTCTCAAAGATTGATTTACGGTCCGGGTATCACCAGTTAAAGATCAAGGAGCAGGATATTCCCAAGACCGCCTTCAGAACTCGTTATGGGTACTTCGAATTTCTTGTAATGTCTTTTGGGCTAACCAACGCCCTAGCAGCTTTTATGGATCTTAGGAATCGGGTTTTCAAATCGTTCCTTGACTCCTTCGTGATTGTCTTCATTGATGATATCCTTGTATATTTGCGGAGTCAGGAAGATCATGCTAGTCACCTCAGGGCAGTTCTGCAGACTCTTCATCAGCACCAGATGTATACAAAGTTTTCAAAATGTGAGTTTTGGCTAGAATCAGTCACCTTTTTGGGCCATGTTATTTCTAGGGAAGGGATTCGTGTTGAACCCCAAAAGATTGCAGCGGTAAAGGATTGGCCTAGACCAACGACCCCAACAGAGATTCACAGTTTCTTGCGTTTTGTTTGATATTATCGAAGATTTGTGGAGGGATTCTCTACTCTCGCCTCCCTATTGACTAAGCTGACGCAGAAAGCGATTAAGTTCCAGTGGTCCGTTGCTTGTGAAAAGAGTTTTCAGGAATTGAAATCAAGATTGACTTCGGCGCCGGTGTTGGCCTTGCCAGAAGGTACAGAGGGATTCGTGGTTATTGCGATTCTTTGAGGGTTGGTTTGGGGTGTGTGTTGATGCAATGTGGTAAAGTTATAGCGTATGCTTCAAGGCAACGCAAGAATCACGAGAAGAATTACCCGACGCATGATTTGGAGCTCACAGCGGTTTTTTTGCATTGAAGATCTAGCGACATTATCTTTATGGGGTCCATGTGGACGTGTTCACAGACCACAAGAGTCTTCAGTATTTATTCGAACAGAAGGAATTGAACTTAAGGCAGCGGAGGTGGTTAGAATTTCTCAAAGATTATGATATGAATATTTTATACTATCCAGGAAAGGCGAATGTGGTAGCCGACTCTCTTAGTCGGAAATCAATGGGTAGCTTGGCTCATTTTGAATCAGGTCGGAGGCCTTTGGCTCGGGAGGTTTATCAGTTGGCTAGTCTGGGGGTCTGTCTTTCGGCCTCAGGCGAAGGGAATGTCGTGGTGCATAATGGAGAAGAATCTTCACTTGTAGCGGAAGTCAAGGAATGGCAATTCAGGGATCCAGCATTGGTACAATTGAGAGAGGCAGTTCTGAATCACAAGTCTACATCATTCTCGCTCGGCAATGATGATGGTGTTTTGTGGTGCCAAGTGAGGCTATGTGTTCTGGATGTGGATGGTCTTCGGGAAAGGGTGATGGCAGAGGCTCACAATTCTAGGTACTCCGTGAACCCAGGTTCTACGAAAATGTATCGCGATCACACAGAGATTTTCTGGTGGAATTGTATGAAGAAGGGTGTGGCAGACTTTGTGGCTAGGTGTCCGAATTGTCAACAAGTGAAGGCCGAGCATCAGAGGCCCGTGGGTTGACGCAACTTATGGAAATACCGATGTGGAAATGGGAAATGATCAATATGGACTTCGTGGTAGGATTACCCCGCACTCAGCGCAAGTTCGACTCAATCTGGGTAATAGTGGTTTGACTCACAAAGTCAGCACATTTCTTGCCAGTCAAGTCCACCGATATTGTAGAACGGTACACTCAGTTGTATATCAAAGAAATAGTCAGGCTCCATTGCACTCCAATATCTATTATCTTGGATCGAGGGGCCCAGTTCACAGCTAACTTTTGGAGGAATTTTTAGCAAGGTTTGGGTACTCAGGTAAATCTCAGCACCGCTTTCCACCCACCGACGGACGGTCTGGTTGAGCGGACTATTCAGACGCTTGAAGATATGCTACGGGCTTGTGTATTAGATTTCAAGGGTAGTTGGGATGATCACTTGCTGCTTATAGAATTTTCTTACAATAACAGTTTCCATGCTAGTATTCAGATGGCCCCATTTGAGGCATTATACGGAAGGAGGTGTAGGTCGCCGATCGAATGGTTCGAGGTTGGTGAGGCGGAACTGCTAGGATCGGATTTTGTGCACCAAGCTATGGAGAAAGTTAGAGTCATTCTGGAGAGGATGAAGACTGCTTAGAGTCGCCAGAAATCCTATGCGGACATTCATCGAAGATATTTGGAATTTTAAGTAGATGATTGGGTATTCTTGGAAGTGTCTCCCATGAAGGGAGTGATGCGGTTTGGGAAGAAAGGAAAATTGAGCACGAGGTATGTCGGGCCATATCAGATTGCTCAACCGATAGGACATGTAGAATATAGGCTGGAATTGCCCCCTGAAATATCGTTAGTGCATCCAGCGTTTTATGTGTCCATGCTAAGGAAGGTAATTGGAGATCCATATGCCATCGTGCCAGTCGAGACCATTGAAATTAATGAAGAATTGTCATATGAAGAGGTTCCGATTGCTATTCTTGATAGGCAAGTTCGTAGGTTGAGAAACAAAGAGGTCGCTTCGGTTAAAATATTATGGCGGAGTCAACAAGTCGAGGAAGCCACATGGTAAGCGGAAAATGAAATGAAATATAAATATCCCCATTTGTTTGAATAAGTCTAGTAGTGGTCGTGAGAACGGCCATCTCTAAGAAATTACACATTTGTGTCAAATTTTGTTCAAGAACACCTCACTCCCCTAATTATCGTACTATTGTGACTTCTCAAATTTGTACCACATTTGTAGATGTTATGAATAATTGGATCATGTGCAAATCCTTGAAATAACTGAATTATGTGCAGCTCATGGTAATAGTTGAATTATGTGCAAGTTTGTTGTGTTAAACGAACTATGTGTAGCTGGTTGAAGTAATTGAATATATACGACTTGTTGAGATAACCGAATTATGTGCAAGTTTGTTGTGTTAAACGAACTATGTGTAGCTGGTTGAAGTAATTGAATATATACGACTTGTTGAGATAACCGAATTATGTGCAAGTTGTTGGGGAGTAATTGAAAATGTGTGAAATTGGTTAACAATGTGTTTCGGGGGCTCTCCGACAGGTAGATAGGCCTAATTACAAAGGAAACTCTGGATTTTTTTTTGAAAATATCGAAGTTAGTGAAAGTTGGGGGTTTGCATTTTGTGTTTTCAAAATGATTCCCTAATCCTCATTCGAGGACGGATGCTTTTAAGTAGGGGAGGATGTAAAGACCCATAAAATTCTTAACTAAAAATGATGCCCGGGTAGGTTCCCATGTTGTTATAACTGTAGAAATTCTTAAAACGAACCTTTTTGAAGTAAAAGTACCCCGGGACTTAAAAGATATAATTTCCCAGAATTGCGCAGATCTTAGGTTAACTATGCGATCGCAGATCAGGTATGCGGACCGCATAGTGGTCGCATACATGGACAGTTGTTGTCCATTTCAAGGACAGCTATGCGGCCCAAGATGCGATCACATTTTGAGAATGCGGGCCACATAGTTATCGCATTCTTTCACCTTGATTCTTGCAGAGAGAGTTATGCGACGCACTATGCGATCGCATAACAGGTATGCGAACCGCACAGTGGTCACATACCTAGGTAGCCTGCTTTCTCTTTTGGCCCAGCTGAGGGCCATTTATACGACATGAATGCGGACCGCATAGCAAGAATGCGATCGCATTCCTGACCGCATTTCCTGCTTTGGGGCTTCTAATTTATGATTTTAAAACCCGACCCCTAGTTTAATAAAACACCCCTCCCCTTCATTTTTAACATTTATCTGACTAAAATAGAAAGAAGGGAGAGTGAGTGTAGTGAGAGAAAGTCATCTTCTTTATCAAATCAGTCCACCACCTTTACTCAGGCCTGGAAATCTTCGAGTAGTCGTTGTCTTCTTCACCACAAGAGGTAAGTCTTCACCCTATTTCCCCAAATTCTCAGATTTTAGTTAAGAATAAAACACACATAGGTTGGTTCTTGAGAATGAAAATTAAGACATTGCATGCATGTGAATAGTATTCCATAATCTATTAAAAGGGAAGCAAGTTAGAGTAGTCTTTCACTAAAAAAGGGTTTAGTAATCTAAAATGCCCAAATGAGTTCATGTTTTCTAACTCTAAGTCTAAACATGTCATCTTGTGAATTAGATTGAAGGCGTTAGAAGGTCCGGTAGTTTGAGAATAGATATTAAAGGGAAATTCTGACTCGAGGTATGTATGGCTACCTTTAACCTTTGTAGAGTCACCTTGTTGGTGTTCGAGCATTCGGTATGAGTTCCTAGCTTATGCATATGTGAATTGATTGTTCTAATGTGTTGAGACGTAAGATTCTATTCTCTGATTGTCCTAGTTGATTTTCCATGTCACCATGCTATGTGAGATTGTGAAAAGGGTGATTCATTGTGCTTACTCAATCATGTGTAAAACTCGTTCTGTGCTTGAACATATCGGTATGAAAGGTTGTGCTACCAACAAAAGAAATGATAACGAATCCAATTGTTGAATGTATCTAAGTGCTAAATGCTGTGTAGTAAATAATGGAAAGGAAATGTGGATTTAACTAATTGAGCTATATGTTGATGGCATACCGTACATGACTCACTGCTTGGTAAAGATTATTGTGAACACATGGTTGTTCCTATGTTATGAATTTATATGCATGATGATGGAAATCTTCCTGATTAAATTGTTGATAGTTGTTGTGATCTAAATGATGTTCGGTGGGATCGGGTTGCGAGCTGCAACAAGTGAAATAAGGATGATGTGTTGAGAAGTAATAAGGGTGGAATGCGATTGTACGGTGGGATCGGGTTGCACGCTGCAACTTAAGGAATAAGGGTGGAATGATGAGAAGAAATAAGGGTGGAATATGATTGTAAGGTGGGATCGGGTTGCGCGCCGCAACAGGAGAACAATCGAAATAAGAACTGTGAAATCCTCATTTGTGATTCTCTGTAATTCTGTATGGTACTTGTTTGTTTTCCCTGACTGTCTTATATATCGTGTACTGTTTTATTTTACTTAGAATAAAGTTTGTTCATACATACTAATACTATTCAATGGTACTAACGTCCCTTTTGCCGGGGGCGCTACATCTTTTAAATGGATGTAGGTGGTTCTATAGCAGGAAGCTCCGTCCGCTGTTAGTGTTGCCTTCCTTCATCTCCTAAGCAGTCCTGGTGAGCCCCACATCCTTTCGGCTCTATGTGTAGTCTACGCTGTCCTCTTATGTATATTTTTTGTTCTTCAAGGTAGAGCCGGGGCCTTGTTGTCGGCAAGTCTATATACTTTTCTCTGTATCTTTAGAGGCTCCGTAGACACTGTGTGGGTTGTATATATCTATTTTGGATAGTAGCTGTGTTTGGTCGAAATCGTGATCCGTATTGGAAAAGTTGTATGTATTATGTATATTTTTGGATTATCAAATGTTGAAAGTTAAAAGAGGAAAGTGAACTTATGTTGTAAATCGTACTTTGAATTTAAATTGGCTAATTCATATGGAACAATGTATATTATAGACACGGGGCAACGCGTTGGGTACGAAAGGCAAACCAGGCCCGCTTGACCGGGATCATCCGGTTAGGCGCCGGTCTCGTCCCCCGATTTTGGGGCATGAAAAAATTAAAAGACTATGTTGATTATTTGGTTCGATAAATACTGCTTTTGTTTCTTAATGGTCTAGATGCATCATATGAACAGGTACGAAGGCAAATTCTCATGAAATTATTAGAACTTATACTGAATCAACATATGACATAATTATAGAAGATGAGAGTCAAAGGTCCAATCCTTTTCTAGCATTAGGAGGAAATACTGATCATATAGCTATATAGGTAGGACAAGGGCAGTATTACAAAGGTAAAAATCCTTTCATGCAGTGTGACTACTACCATATAAAAGGGCACTTGAAGGAAAACTAATAGTAGTTGATTGGTTACTCTGATCAGATTAAGGAGAAAAAAAGTATAATATCAACAACTTCTGTGGGAACACTAATTTTGAAAAAGGACCTCAGACGAAAGAAGGTGCAACAAATTTTGATGTTGGTAAAGATGCGGGTTACGATGCTAGTAAATATGGTCCTTACTCCATATAGAAACTGTTACAACCCATATTCACGTACGTTGGTTCATTCCATAAGTTAGTCGACGTACATCTAATAAGATATTATCTTTGAAATGATAATAAGTTAATCCTATTGATACTAAATGATACAAGAGTGTATAAGGGTGATTAACAAGTATTAGAAGTTAAACGAATCAAGGATGTTGTAACTCGTATCCTTGGGTAAACCTAGGGGTGCTTAATATTCTCAAGAGCTCGTATTTTAAGGTATTTGAATCATATGATATCCGTATCATAGTGTTGAATTCAAACGAGTTATGAAACAAAAGTCGACAAGAGTTGTCGCAACTTAGGTTCATAATGTTACGTAAACTTTAGGTCAAGTGTTATTAATCTTTTCTCCTAATTTACTTGGAATTACAGGGTGGTATACCCACCAAATTAAATCTCTTTGAGTATAGTTTCCAACTCATTAAACCGTTTATCAATACGACATTGGAGTAGAGAGATATAGGCATTTTTAAGAGACTGCACAAGCTGCTAGGTGACAAGTAGGTGTGTCACCTACTTGGTTAAATGATAGCCCAAAAATAGGCAATTTCGGGTCGGCCAAAGAGGCCATTTAAAAGGTCATATCCTGAAATATAACCCTAATTATATATCACAAATAACCAGAACCTAAACCCCTGCAAACTTTCTCCCAAACATTATCCACAAACCCTAATCGATATTTCCTCTCTTTCAAGTTCTAATTGGGGTAAAACCTAGAGTTTGAAGAACCAATGGAAGGGCTGAATTATAAAACAAGTAAGGTAAGTTTACTTCTCTCTTTCATCCATTTTTTATGCTGTAAATTCATGGTAATTCGTTCTATACTTGTAAGAACTCACGGGACAGTGATCGGAAGCCGTGAGTTCGAGTTATTCACTTGTAGCAGACAGTTTTGTGGACTGTTTTGTGTTGCTGTTGGGCTGGGTGTTTTACTACTATTTTGTGGAGTTTTGGAGGAGTAAGGGTGTGTAGAAACACCATGTAGATGTAGGGTTGTGGGATGCTTGTTCGCCGTAACATTTCCGGGTCGTTTGACACGACTACGTTGGTCGTCTTATGTATGAAGTGATTAGGTTATGTGTGGACTATTTTGGGAGGCTGAATAAGATTATTATTGATGTTGTTTGGGATGCTTGGTGATTGTTTTTACTTGTTTGAAGTCATATATATAGGGGAGGTGCTGTCCGTTTCATCGTAAAAAAGGTTGTGCTCGATACATAATAGTTATGACGCTTAAATGATAACGATAGTATCGTTTCTTTTATTGTCGACTAAGGAGTCATGACATTTGCATAGCTTGAGGTTGGGGAAGTATATACAAGGTATGTGAGGTTATCCCTTTCCTTCTTTTGCACGACTCCGATTGTACATAATTCAATGAACGAGCTTCCAAAGATACTCTAGTCTTAGAAGCCAGCAGTACTTACATTGTTTCCCTTCTTATGGAACAATTGATGTTGAGGTTGCTTATCTTATTCTTATGTTATCAATGTTGTTGGTACTTCCTGATTCTTATAAGATTCTTGATGAAGAGTTAGTCCTAAAAACATGTACGGAGAATATCAACCTTACGTCACTCTGAAAGTTTCAGAATATGATTCCAATGAGTCCTACATGCATTATATATTTATGTATCTATTTTACTCTACCGAGTCGCGCTATAGTCATTCGGGTACGACACCTATTTTGCAACGACTAATCAGTTGGGTTTTACCGAGCACCACGTGGCCAGGTACGTTTTACCAAGCCTATTACACCCGGGTACGATATGATGATGATGATGCCCACAGAGGTGGATGTTTTAAAGGTTTATGTATATATATGTATGTATCACACATTTCATGTCAGTAGCCCTCAGAGATACCCAGATGTTACAGGTTGTATATTTCTATCCCTGTTTACATTACTGTTTTTACTTATGCTTTCCTGCCTTACATACTCAGTACTTTATTCGTACTGACGTCCTTTTTATTTGAGGACATTGCATGTCATGCTGCAGGTCCTGATGGACAGGTAGATGTAGCTCCCCCACCACAATAGGCTTTCCAGTTCAGCGGGTATAGGCGAGATCCCTTCTTCGGACTTGCCGTGGTCTTTGTATGCATTTTTGTTATAGATATTATGGGTATGTCGGGACACTGTTCCAGCTATGTTGCATTAATTATGCCATTTTAGAGGCTCATAGACATATGTCAGCTTATGTATAGTTTGGTATGCCTTGTTAGATGAGTTTTTGTTGTATAGTGTTTCATGGAAGCGTGGTAGCTCCTAACTTATATATAGTTTCTTGGCAGTCTTGTTATCCCATGGTATGCATGTTCATTCCATTATCTTTCATTTTTTGGTGTTCATAATCCATATCTACCACTTATATTGATCTCATCGGCCCTTAAAGATAATAAGAAGATTAGATAAAATGTACGTTGGTGCTCGGCATGTATGGCCCGGGTACTAGTCATGGTCCTCCAGTTTGGGTCGTAAAAAACTTGGTATCAGAGCAGGTCTATCTTAGGGGTTGTCTATGAGCCGTGTCTAGTAGAGTCTTGATTATGGATATGTAGCGCGCCATATTTATAATCAGGGGACTACATGACTTGTAGTGTTGTTTCCTTCTTCCTGAATCTAGATCGTGCGTAGAGTTGAGTCTTTAGTGTTTGTATATAATATTTACCTTATTTTCTTTCGGCGATACCTTCGACTAGGAAGCAAGCAATTAGTTGATGGCTTGATATAGCTGCGGGATAGGGTACCAGTCAGGTGCCTCAAGCTAGAGCAGGCCAAAGTGAGGCTCAGAGTGAGATGTCGTCTCATACATCATCGACTCATCCAGAGGATATTAGGAGGAACCCAGAACCACCAGTTCCTACGTCTGGTCCTACAGACCAAGATATGCGGAGTGCGGTGCAGTTATTGACTAGCTTGGTAGCTGCTCAGGCTCAGAGGCAAAATACTGGTGCAGTTGATAAACCAGATAGTACGAGAGTTCATGATTTTATTAATCTAGACCCTCCAGTGTTTAGTGGATCAAACCCCAAGGAGGACCCACAAAATTTTATTGACCAGGTTCATCGTCCACTGCGGGTTATACATGCTACAGATACAGAGGTAGTAGAGTTGGCTTCTTATCGGTTACGTGATTTAGCGGTTTTCTGGTATGATAGTTGGGAGAGATCCAGAGGTTTGAACACCCCTCCAGTTGTGTGGAAGGTATGATAGTTTTTAGGCCTTTATTCGTCACTATTTTCCCGTTGAGATACGACGAGCTGTAGCTGATAAGTTCTTGAACTTTAGACAAGGTAATATGAGTGTGCGAGAGTATAGCATGCAGTTTGATTCTTTAGCAAGGTATGCTCCTTGTATGGTGGACGAGATGAGTGATAGGGTGCTTATGTTCGTGAATGGCCTGGGACCATATCCGATAAATGAGTGCACGACAACCTCATTGGTGGAGGGCATGGATATTTCCCGCATTCAGGCTTATGCCCAGACCCTAGAGGATCGTAAATGCCAACAAAGGGCAGATGGGGAGCAGGATAGGGGCCAACATAAGAGGGCGAGATTTGTACGGTATTCTCATGACTTCAGAGGTAGTGTTAGGCCCCAGGCTTCGAGGAGTTCGGCGCCACCTGTAGCTAGTGCTCCTCCACAATTTCAGAGGCCTCGGTATGATCGATTTACCTATTCTGGTCCAGGTTAGAGTTTGCGGGCATCAGGCTCGCAATATCATAGGGATACTAGTCAAACGAGACCCCCAACACCCCGTTGTGATCAGAGTTGTAAGGACCACTTTGGACTATGTCGGCGAGGTTATGATGCGTGCTATTCTTGCGGACAACTTGTCCATATGATGCGGAATTGTCCTAAAAAAGAAAGTGGTGGTATGGCTCAGCCAACTGGATCTGCGTCTGGTTCTTCCTCGTCAGTTTTGACCGCCAACATAGGGTTTTCAACAGTCGACAGGTCATGGTAGAGGTAGAGGTGCAGTGCCGAGTTCAAGTGTTGCTCAAAATTGAACCTACGCTCTAGTAGACCGACAGGATCTCGAGTCGTCTCAGGATGTTGTTACAGGTATATTGTCTGTATTTTCTTACGATATATATGTGTTGATTGATCCGGGATCTACATTATCATATGTTACACCTTTTGTGGCTAATAAGTTTGGCGTTGAACCTGAATTGATAAGTAAACCACTTGCAGTATGTACTCCGATAGGAGATTCTCTAATTTCTAGAAGGGTATATAAAGGTTACACAGTGTTTATTTGTAGTCGTCATACCTCAGAAGATTTATTTGAATTAGAAATGGTTGATTTCGACGTGAAAATGGGAATGGACTGGTTGGCCTCATGCTATGCAAATTTTGATTGCCGTACGGAGATGGTTAGGTTTCAATTTCCTAATGAACTCATCATCGAATGAAAAGGGAACATTGCTATGCCGAAAGGTAGGTTTATTTCCCATCTTAAGGCAATGAAGATGATCTCAAAAGGGTACATTTATCATCTCGTTCGCGTTATGGATGCGGAAACGAAGCCGCCTACTCTATAATTAATCCCCGTGGTCAATGAATTTTCAGATTTTTTCCCAGATGAACTTCCAGGCCTTCCTCTTTAAAGGGAGATTCAGTTTAGCATTGATGTATTGCCTGACACTCAACCTATATCTATTCCTCCTATCAACCAGATTGAGTTTAGCAGGGACGAGACCGGCGCCTAACCGGATGAACCCGGCCAAGCGGACCTGGATTTGCCTTTCCTACCCAACGCATTACCCCGTGATCATAAGGTACATTTTATAAGTGAAACAACAAAAATGGAATCAAAGCATGCTTTTACAACATAAGTCCATTTTTCCTCTTTTAACATTTTCAACATTTAACCTTCCCAAAACATACATTCTAAAATACAACATTCCCGATAAGGGATCATGATTACGAACGAGTACAACAGCTACCCAAAATACATATATATATACACAAGCCACACAGTGTCTACGGATCCTCTAAGAGTACGAATAATATACATAGACTTGCAGGCGACAAGGCCCCGGCTATACCTCAAAAGAAGACGACATAAACAAAATGAGCCAACATGAACTACACACGGCCTTGAGAAGAAGTGGAGCTCACCAAGACTGCTGAGAAGATGGAGGGAAGTCACCACTATCGACGATCAGAGCTACCTGCTATGGAACCACCTACATCCATATAAAAGATGTAGCGCCCCCGGCAAAAGGGACGTTAGCACCATTGAATAGTACTAGTATGTATGAACGAACCTACTCCAGATAGGATAAACAATAACATTCAAACATGAGCAAAGGCATCGTACAACTGTACACTGAAACATGGAAAATCACAACAGGAATTACCACATCCCACATCCCGTTTTGCCATCTTGTGGTTAATGTACCTTTAAGTTTCATCTTGTTATTATTATTACTGATCCACCTTGTCGTTGTCACACGGAGTCCGATCTCTGCCCGATCGACTAAGACATCCTATTTGAGGTCCGAATTTCAATCACATCACATATAACCATCGTGGCTTGTTCTCACGGAGTCCGATCTCTGCCCGATCGGCTAGGCTATCTCAATTGAAACATCGAGGACAATAATCAACATCATATCATAATCATATCACAACATGAAGTCATCCATGTGTATGGCATGGAGTCCGATCCCAGCAAGATCGGATATGCCTTCTCACCCCTAGGACATTCTCCTAGTACAATTATGGATATTTTAGATCACTTACATTATTTTTAACCTTTTTGATCCCCAACACACATTGTTCTTTGATTCATCTTTCATATCATTAGAATCCTTTGATTCACATTTCACAACAATTCATCCTTTATCCATATTCCATAACCATCCAATCCATTAATTCATGTTTCACAATTTCCCAATCCATTGCTTCGTGTTTCATAACAGTTCAACCTCATGTTTCACATTTCACATCATTACCATATCCTTACTCATATTCCATAACAATCCACCCTCTTACATTTTTCACACCCATCATATAATAAGAGCACACACACAATAAGGAAGAACATGATGATCAATATTTATACATTCTACTAGCAAGACATCATGGTGGTAGTATATAGCAACATGGAAATAAGAATTCCTCAATTAAACACATAGAACACATAATTTCCATAGAAGGTCAATAAGAGAGTCATACCCGGAAAATGACCACAACGGGTTTATCATATGAGGATTAGAGTTATCCATACATACCTCGAGTTGGAATTCCCCTTTAATTTCTACCCTAAATCATCGGACCTTCTAACGCCTTCAATCTAATTTAAAATGTGACACATTAAAACCTAGAGTTAGGAATCTTGAACTCATTTGGACATTTTATCAAATACCATGTGATCCTTTATATTAACTAGCCCCTTTCTAGTGAAAGATTGCCCTAGCCCACTTCCCTTTGTTAGATTATGGTAGATTATTCACATGCATGCAAGGTCTTAACTATCATCCTCAAAAACCAACCTATGTGTGTTCTACTCTAACTAAAATCTGAGAATTTGGGGAAATGAGGTGAAGACGATGACGACTACTCGATTAATTCCATGTCTGAGTAGAGATGGAGGACCAATTTGGGGAAGATGAGAACTTCTCTCACTAGAACCCACTCTCACTTCTCTATATTTTAATTAGATAATCGTTAAAAATGAAGGGGAATGGTGTTTTATTAAACTAGGGGTCGGTTTTGAAAATTAGAAATTAGAAGCCCCGAAGCAGGTATGCGGTCACGAATGCGATCGCATTCCTTGCGGTCCGCATACCTGTCGCATAAGTGGCCTTCAGCTGGGCCTAAAAGAGCAGCAGATTGCCCATGTATGCGACCACTATGTGGTCCGCATACCTGTTATGCGATTGCATAGTGCGTCGCATAACTCCCTCCTCAAAAATCAAGGTGCAAGAATGCGACAACTATGCGGCCCGCATTCATGAAATGCGATCGCATTCTGGGCCGCATAGCTGTCCTCAAAATGGACAACAAATTGTCCAAGTATGCGACCACTATGCGGTCCGCATACCTGATCTGCGATCGCATAGTGGACGCAGACCCGCGCAAATCTAGAAAGTTATATCTTTTAAGTCTTGGGGTACTTTTTACTCCAAAAGGGTGCGTTTAAAGAATTACAACTGTTATAACAACATGGGGGCCTGCCCGGGCATCGTTTTTAGTTAAGAACATTTATGGGTCTTTACATCCTCCAGCCAGGATGGCCCCGACAGAGTTTTGAGAGTTGAAGGTGCAATTGAAGGACTTGCTGGATAAGGACTTAATTAGGCCTAGCACTTCACCTTGGGGTGCGCCAGTCCTGTTTGTGCGGAAGAAAGACGGGTCCTTACAGATGTGTATCGATGATCGACGGTTGAATAAGTTTACTATAATGAAAAAGTATCCACTTCCAAGGATTGACGACCTGTTTGACCAACTCCAGGGTGCCAAGTATTTCTCCAAGATTGACTTACGTTCATGCTATCATCAGGTGAGGGTTAAGGAGAACGATATTCTAAAGACGTCCTTCCGGGCTAGATATGGGCACTTTGAGTTCTTGGTGATGTTGTTCGGGCTAACAAATGCCCCAAAAACTTTTATGGATCTCATGAATACTGTATTCAGGCCCTATCTTGATGTGTTCGTGATCGTATTCATTGATGACATTTTGGTGTATTCTCGTTCGGAGGCGGAACATGCGTGCCACTTGCGGATAGTATTACAGACGCTTCAGGATCGTAAGTTATATGCTAAGCTCTCCAAATGTGAATTCTGGCTAAACTCAGTAGCATTCCTTGTCCATGTGATATCTGACGAGGGTATTAGTGTCGACACTCAAAAGATCGATGCCGTAAAGAATTGGCCAAGACCTACAACAACATTAGAAGTCCGCAACTTCCTAGGGCTAGCAGGATATTATAGGTGATTTGTAGAAGGGATTTCCTCTATATAAGCACCATTGACTAAGTTAACACAGAAAGCTACTAAGTTCCAGCGGTCTGACGCTTGTGAACGAAGTTTCCAGGAGTTAAAGAATCGATTGACATCTGCGCCAATACTCGCTCTCCCAGAAGGAACAAAAGGTTATGTGGTATATTGTGATGCCTCAGGTATATGTTTGGGGTGCGTATTAATGAAACATGGGAAGGTGATTTATTATGCATCAAGTCAACTAAAGAAGCATGAAAAGAATTACCCGACCGATGATTTGGAATTGGCTGCAGTAATAGATGCTTTGAAGATATGGCGACACTACTTATACGACGTCCATGTTGACATCTACATAGATCACAAGAGTTTATAATACATCTTCAAGCTGAAGGAGTTGAATTTGAGGCAGCGTAGGTGGCTTGAATTACTTAAAGATTACGATGTCAAAATATTGTACCATCCCGGTAAAGCCAATGTTGTGGAAGACGCTCTCAGTCGTAAGTCAATGGGAAGTTTAGTAAACATTGAGACAAGTAGACAGGGGTTAACTAAAGAGCTTCATTATCTAGCCAATATAAGAATTAGATTGTTAGACTCTGATGACGGTGGGGTTACTGTACATTATACATCAGAATCATCTTTGGTAGATGAGGTAAGAGCACGACAATATGAAGATCCTACCTTAGTACGATTGATAGAGAGCATTCAACAGTGTAAAATTATGGTTTTGCGATCGGAGCAGATGGGGCACTGAGATACCATGGCTGGTTATGTGTGCCTGATGTGGCAGGGTTGAGAGAGAAGATTATGATTGAGATTCATCAATCCAGATATTCTATCCATCCTGGATCGACAAAGATGTATCATTATGTTAAGGAGCAGTATTGGTGGGATAATATTAAGAAGTCTATTGAAGAATTTGTAGCCCAGTGTCCTAATTGGACATGTTGCTTACGAGTTAGAATTGCCATCCGAATTGGAATTTGTCCACCCAGTATTCCATGTATCTATGTTGAGGAAATGTATTGGAGACCCTTCTCGGGTCGTGCCTACCAAAGATGTACAAGTTACAGAAGATCTATCATATGAAGAAGTGTCAGTAGCTATATTAGATCGACAAGTCCGCAAGCTAAGAACAAAGAATGTAGCTTCCGTCAAAGTATTGTGGTGGAACAAGAACATGGAATAAATTACATGGGAAGCAGAAGAACAGATGAAGTCTAAATACCCTTACTTGTTCCAGATTCAAGATAACAAGGATGCCGAGGGGACGCAGGACACATTAGAAGGTGAAACAACTCTATGAGGTAAGCAATATCTTGAGAGTACTCTTCCTTAATACACAATGGTGATATGCAGATAATATACATATCCATAATGCTTTGCGTAGCCTTGCAAGTAAATACATTAGGTTTAACTGCTTGCAAGTTTGTCTAGTATCCATTTTATAGGGGAAAACTCGGCCGAAAATTTCCGTTGGAATCCACGATGAGTTAGGCTCCCCATAAACCCCTACATTCGAGGACGAATGTTCCTAACGGGGGGAGGGTGTTACAACCCATATTCACGTACGTTGGTTCATGCCATAAGTTATTTGACGTAAATCTAAGAAGATATTATCTTTGAAATGATAAGAAGTTAATCCTATTGATACTAAATGATACATGAGTGTATAAGGGTGATTAACAAGTATTAGAAGTTAAACGAATCAAGGATGTTGTAACTCGTGTACTTGGGTAAACCTAGGGTTCTTAATATTCTCAAGAGGTCGTATTTTAAGGTATTTTAATCATATAATATTCGTATTATAGTCTTGAAATCAAACGAGTTATGAAACAAAAGTCGACAAGAGTTGTCGCAACTTAGGTTCATAGTTTTACTTAATCTTTAGGTAAAATGTTATTAATATTTTCTCCTAATATACTTAGAATTATGGGGTGCTCTACCCACCAAATTAAATATATATGAGTCTAGTTTCCAACACATTAAACCGTTTATCAATAGGACATCGGAGTAGAGACATATAGGCATTTTCGCGAGACTGCACAAGCTGCTAGGTGACAAGTAGGTGTGTCACCTACTTGGTTAAATGATAGCCCAAAAATAGGCAATTTCGGGTCGTCCAAAGAGCTCATTTAAAGGTTTATCTCCTGAAATATAACCCTCATTATATATCACAAATAACCAGACCTAACCCTTGCAAACTTCCTCCAAAATATTATCCACAAACCCCAATCGATTTTCCTTCTCTTTCAAGTTCAAATTGGGGTAAAACCTAGAGTTTGTAGAACCAAGGGAAGGGATGAGTTATCCAACAAGTAAGGTAAGTTTAATGCTCTGTTTCATACATTATTTATGCTGTAAATTCATGGTAATTCTTTCTATACTTGTAAGAACTCACGAGATGGTGATCGGAAGCCGTGAGTTCGAGTTATTCACTTGTAGCGGAATGTTTTGTGGATTGTTTTGTGTTGCTGTTGGGATGCGTGTTTTACTAATAATTTGTGGAGTATTGGAGGAGTAAGGGTGTGGAGAAACACCATATATATGTAGGGTTGTGGGCTGGTCGTTCGTTGTAATATTTCTGGGTCGTTTGACATGACTACGGTGATCATCTTATGTATGAAGTGATTAGGTTGTGTGTGGACTATTTTGGGAAGCTGAATAAGATTATTATTGATGTTGTTTGGGCTGTTTTGTGATTGTTTTGACTTGTGTGAATTCATATATATAGGGGAGGTGTTGTCCGTTTCATCGTAAAATAGGTTGTGGTCGATACATAATAGTTATGACGCTTAAATGGTAACGATAGTGTCGTTTCTCTTATTGTAGACTAAGGAGTCGTTACATTTGCATAGCTTGAGGTTGGGTAAGTATATAAAAGGTATGTGAGGCTATCCCTTTCCTTCTTTTGAACGACTCCGATTGTACATAATTC
This sequence comes from Nicotiana undulata, assembly GCA_005239495.1. Lineage (NCBI taxonomy): Eukaryota > Viridiplantae > Streptophyta > Magnoliopsida > Solanales > Solanaceae > Nicotiana > Nicotiana undulata. The sequence continues at coordinate 47,612 of MDKH01221446.1, read as the reverse complement.
AATAAACGAGCTTCCAAAGATACTCCACTCTTAGAAGCTAGCAGTACTTACATTGTTTCCCTTCTTAATGGAACAATTGGTGTTGAAGTTGCTTCTCTTATTCTTATGTTATCAATGTTGTTGGTACTTCCTGATTCTTATAAGGTTCTTGATGAAGAGTTAGTCCTAATAACATTTACGGAGAATATCGACCTTACAACACTCTGAAAGGTTCAGAATATGATTCCAATGAGTTCTACATGCATTATATATTTATGTGTCTATTTTACTCTATCGAGCCACGCTATAGTCAGTCGGGTACGGCACCTATTGTGCAGCCACTGATCAGTTGGGTTTTACCGAGCTCCATGTGGCCGGGTATGTTTTACCGAGCCTATTACGACCGAGTACGATATGATGATGATGATGCCCATAGAGGCAGATGTTTTAATGGTTTATGTATATATATGTATGTATTACGCATTTCATGTCAGCAGCCCTCAGAGGTACCCAGATGTTACAGGTTGTATACTTATATCCTTGTTTACATTACTGTTCTTACTTATGCTTTCCTGCCTTACATACTCAGTACTTTATTCGTACTGACGTCCTTTTTATTTGAGGACGTTGCATGTCATGCTGCAGGTCCTGATAGACAGGTAGATGTAGCTCCCCCACCACAATAGGCTTTCCAGTTCAGCGGTTATAGGCGAGATCCCTTCTTCGGACTTGCCGTGGTCTTTGTATGCATTTTTGTTATAGATATTATGGGTATGTCAGGGCCCTGTTCCAGCTATGAAAGTTTTGAGTTCATTGATAGTATGTGTGAGGAGAATGTTCTACATGTGCCAGATTTCAAATATAACTTATTGTTTGCGTCCAAATTAACTAAGGTTCTTTCTTGATCTATTTATATTTTCCCTGATTTATATTAGTTCCAAAATTTCTTCAGTGGCAGAATGAGGAAAATTGGTAAAAAAAGACGGCTTGGGAAAAAGCCAAGTATAACTCATATGGATGTTTTGAGTTCATTGATAGTATGTGTGTTGAGAATGTGCTACATGTGCCAGATTTCAAGTTTAACTTATTGTTTGCGTCAAAATTAACAAAGGTTCTTTATTGATCTAGTTCTTTTTTCCCTGATTTATATTAGTTCAAAAATATCTTCAGTGGCAGAATGAGGGAAATTGGTAAGAAAAGACGGCTTGTATATTGTAATACAAAAATCCAGTGATATGGAATATGTTGATTTAATAACAACTACATTACAGTAGCGGCTAGCAGCCTTTGACATGAGAGGTTAGGCCATGGTTCAATAAAAAACTATGAGGAGTATAGAGTTTTTGAAACATGAGGAGTTAGATATCTCTATAAATAAAAGGAACGTTTTATTTGTCCATTACTAAGTAGGGTAGGTTGATGTTTTCTATTAGTAGTTTTAGAACATAAAGTATTTTTTTATTACCATTGTTGATGAACATACAAGATTTACATAGGTGCAAATGGAAACTAATGTTGTCGTTGTTCTAAAAAAATTTCTTCTTTGATTAAACATTAGTTTAATGTTGTCTTGAAGGTTATTAGAACAGACAATGGATCTGAATATTTTATCAAAAATTGCAATGTAATATACTTACTGAATGTTCTGGAATAATATATTAGAGTAGTTGTGTGTACACACTACAACAAAAATGTATTGTGAAAAGAAATATAGGCATATCCTAAACAATGTTGCAGCCTTGAAGTTTAAGGATAGTATTCCAGCCACTTATTGCGATGGATATATAAATGGTGTTTTTTTTGATAAATAAGTTAACTATTAAAGTCTTAAAAGGAGAGACTCCTTTTGAAATTTTGTTTGGGAGGCCTCCTTCTATTTCTTACTTAAGAGTGTTTTTCGCGCTCCTTTTTCTCGCGGAATCGGGTTTCAACATGTGACAACTCTTTTAAGGAGGTGTTAAAAGAGGAGATCATCACCTAACGGGTTTAAGGTGCGCTATGGCACCTATTTTCATATGACTCGAGTTTAACTAGTTTGCATCACCAGAGATAGAGTAAGGGCTTGAAATTAACTCGAAAAGAAGGTGTTAGGCGCTCTTCGAGGTCCACAACTGTGCATCCCGACAGGACTCGAACTATATATTAGTCAGATAAAAAAAACAAAGAGAAAACAGGAAGTTTGGGCAGTTTTATGATCAAAGACTTGAATAAAGGAAAACAACTTGATTCAAAGAAAAGATGGGGGGTACAAAGTTTATTAGCCTAAAGGATCACCACGTGCAACATAAATAATACTTTGTAACTCCCTCGAGATGGGGTATTACTCATATTATTCAGCGGGCACAGAGTACCATCTCCTGCTACCCGATTACTATCTTTAAGTTTTTACCTAAAGCGTACTAGTTGATTCTAAATCGTGACTTATGCGTGCACTACACGTCCCATGCCTATGGTCCAGGAGGCATTTGGACCTCTATCTTGGGTTGTTCTATAATTAACATAGGCTGCTCAAAATGTTAAAACTAAGTGACAAATCAAACCAAATAGGACTACAATTAAATGCATTTAAAGTCTCACATTAGCCTCCGCAATTAGACAAGCAAATGCACGCAAACAGGTTTTACATGTTAGGCAATTTCAGAATTGAAGGAATTGCCGTTGTTAAGCCCTATATGCATAGTTTTTAGATGCTCTGATTCAGATACGCAAGCCATTTTTTAGAATTAGGATCTCTAAATTACCAGCTGGTAAGTGATAGGTACTACTAAACCATTTATTACAGATTACTAGTTAATAAATCCATAGGTATGATCTCTTAGTGATTTATACAATATGGAACACTGGGGCTTACTGAAAGTGCTCCGAGTTATTACACTTCCTTATAATCGCGCGAATAGACAATAAAGCAGTATTTAAAAGCGAGTAGTGTTATCCTATAGGCTTGCTTTCTAAAAATTGACAGTTGGAACTAATTTTTCACATTTAGCTCCTATAGGCATGATATCTATTGAGCTGATTAAGGAACAGTCATTAGAAAATATTTCCTATAGGCATGCTATCTAGCAACACATAGCAGCAAACATAAGAATAAAGAGAATACTTAGGCATTGACAACTTACTAATTGTGTGAGTGTGTGATTCCCTAATGACATGGTTTATAATATTGCACAAAGAGATTCACATATAACCAACTAGATCACACGAAATCCTATGAACATGCTTTCTACTCTTTTCATGCGAGTATTAAGAGATACCAATTTTCCTATTTCACTATTACCCCAATTGTTATTAGAGAATAATTACAGACCCAATTATTAATGGAATTGCAAAGTGATACAAATAACTATAGTAGGCCTAAGATAGGCCTAGAAGGTACCCAGCCCCGCCAGGCCTTCAACTTTGTCTCCACACAGATCTCAACATAGCACATAAACCGTAGAAGAACACGTACCAAACCCAACAGCCATAGTTTGATCATAGGATCCGGGAAAGAAATCACTTACACAAGTCAATTTGCACATTTAGTAGGTAGAAAAAGGGGCAGAATTGAATAGTCAAGAAAATGGCCAAGAACCTCAGGCCCTAGTGTGTCAGACTTCACAAGGGTCTCAAAGTGGACTCCGAACAGTGCTCACACTAGGGAGGTTAATAGGAAAGCTTTAGTGGCCTTGGCTTTCAGCCGACCAAGAATTATAGTCTTAGAATTGGGTAAGCAACCAATGAGAATAGTGGTCAAATAGCAGAGTTTGAAGGATTGCATTTGCATTTTTTAGAAACAAGCATTGCAAAGGTGATCGCATAATGAACACATCAACACAGAGGGTACACAAAATAAAGAGACAGGTTAATGTTGCACGCACACACTTAACACATTAGGGTGGGGTGCATCTATTACAAATTAATAAGCAAGGGCGCATCAAGCCAACAAGACAAACAATTAACATTAAATTAACAAGTTCAAGCCAAAAGGATCAACTTATGCTAAACACCGGAATTAAACAATGCAACTTATACCAATGAGGCAAGCAGAATAAGATGTTATAGGGTACACAATTTAAGAAAACTAGTCTGAAAGAATCCACCTAGTCTCTTGGGGTACAAAATTGAGCAAGGCAAGAACATATTAAGTGATTAAATTGTCATAGGAGCAAATCACATCTAGAGTGAATGTTCTATCACAGATTAGGGCGTATCACGGATATAAATTAATCATTATATAAATTCAGAATAAGGCAGGAAACAGAATGAGGCCCTATAGCCTATGTAAACACTCAAAGTATCAATACGTTAAACAAAAAATACACTTTAGAACGAACAGTTTAGGCATGAGCCAATGCTATAGAGGTTCATATCATAGGAAGAATCACACATAGAGTCTAGAAAATACATTAAGTCATGCAATTCAGAGGCATGGATATGCTAATAAGAACATAAGAGAATGAACATTGCAGAGGTTGAGAACTAACCAGTTATTGATCCACAAGTAGACAAACAAAAAAAGAAGAGAATCGCCTTGAATGTTAACACAATAATATGACCCAGAACCTTAGATATGTCTAGTTCCCAAGGGCTTCAAGGTAACCAGGGAAATGCTCACACCAAAGGAAGGTAGAGAAAATAGAAAATCCAGCGACCATGGCTTTTAGCCGGCCAAGAGCCAAAATAGAACAAGAGAATAAATGAACAACAAAGTGAAAAACCTTAGTTTTTAGTGGAGATTTTAGCGATTCAAAAGTCTGTTCAAAAGGGAATGGGGGAGAGTTTATATAGCAGCAAATATCAAGTAACAAACAAGGAAACAAAGTAATTTAAGCAACAAACAAGGAAAATGAACATGCAAATCGATCTGAAATCAATTTAAGAGAGAAATATGTAAACCCTAGTTTTTTTAGGGCAAGTGTAAAACAATAGAATCTAAAAAAAAATTGAACTCACGCAGTAACATTAAACGTATATAGACGAAATAACACTCAAAATTAGAGATTCGAACCATTTTGATTCGATTTCGAAAGAAATTTGCTTGCCATGTTTAGGCAATCACTTAGGTAACATCACAAGAGAACAACCAGTAGCAAAAGGGGTCCAATATGGCAAGAATATGGCCGTCGAATCCCATAATTAGTGGGATTAGGAGAGGGATTTAGGGGGGCGGCGATTAGGATTCTTAAGAGAGAGAGGGGGGATTAAGAGAGTTTAGGGGCGGCAGGTTCGAAGGGAATGGGTTAGGGTTTGGGGGTTGGGTTAAATAAAAAGGGGGAATTAGATGAGGGCCATTGATTTTAGAGATCAACGACCATGATTTTAAAAGGGGTTAGGTCGGGTTGGCTAGGCGGGTCGCGATTCGGTATTGGCCATGGTTCATTTGGCTTTGGGCTGGAGTATTTGGGATAGGTATTTAAGGGTTTTGGGCCATTCATTTGGTCCGAAATTGGCTTAAAATTGGGTTGTTGTTTAAATGCCCAATATTTATCAAAAGTAATTTATGAAAGCAATTAATAATTAACAGAAATATTATTTGTGCACTGAAATAATTTAAAATAATAACTTAATATTATAAAAATATAAAAAGTTATTTTAGCACAAATAATATAATTAGACATGAATATTGGCTATTATTGTAAAAATATGCAACTAGCCAAAAAATGTAAATGTAATTATAAAAAATAAAGTAAAATATTATAAAACATACATATTGGTGTAAATGACAAATTTGGATGATTAAGTCATCAAAAAATAATTTGAACGATAATTATTAGATATTTATATAATAAAATACAGAAAGAAATTAATTTTGAGCTTTTAAAAATTATGGAAAATCATGGAAAATGCTTGCATAGGTTTGTAAACTTAATGATGATGTAAATATGCTATTTTGAAAATATGAGGGGAAAATTGGGTATCAACAGCTGCCCCTCTTTATCTGGGAATGATGAAAGAATTGTCGGGTAAAGAAATGATGACCGATTTTGACTGAATTGGATGATTTGAAAAATAGAGGTCGAACTCTTGTTTCTAAGTTGCTTACATATCCCTGGTATTATGGGAATCAGGTCGTGTGTAGTTCTGGATCCAGCAGTGAACTGAGCTGATAGAGCTGTTGTATGAATGGTTGTTTGCTTCGAAAAATGTTCCTTTAGGTAGGACAATATCAGATGAGTTTATATGAAATTGTGGTTGGATGTATCTCGGAATAGTTGTGGATGAGCATTTGAACGATTATCAAGTGGAAGCGGGTAACGGATGGTGGTTGGCTGCATTTGAGGTAATTTCAAGATGTGAACATCGAACGGAAACCGGAGCGAAGATTTCTCCCGTTAGGAAAACGATTACCTCTTGGATTGCCTGCAAAACTTAAACACAATGCATGCAAATACATATGGGATAATTGCGAGATCTTAAACATGACGCAAATTCCCTTTGGACCAAGAAAGTTGTCTTTGGACGATGAGGATGATGTCCTTAGAACATGATGTACCGGGTCATGAATTGCGTGATAAGGGATTTGCAGTCCATGAAATCATGTTCTAGGGCCATGAAAAAGGTGCCTCTGAACTATGACGCCTTTGAATAACTATGTGAATATTGAGAGATCCTCAGGCCATGGCATGGTGTCTTTCGGCTATGAGGATGATGCCTTCGGAATATGGCGCCTTTGGACAATATGGAGATGTTTCAGCCCATGAGATGCAAAGACATGATTATGGGTCATATGCAAAGCGAAACAAGACACAACTTAGTCTTGTGTAAGATTGGGGCAGAGCTTAGCCCCGGGAAAGTAGAAAATAGTGCTAGATTTCAAGTACCATAGCATTTGGTATTATGCAAGGATAAGGCGTTGGTTGGCCTTATGCAATTGAAGAGGCAATGCTTAGCCTGATGCAAGAAGAGGAGACGATGCTTTGCCTCAGTGCACGGAAAGGGAGACAATGCTTAGTCTTGTGCAAGGAAAGTCAGAGCTTAGCCTTATGAAATTAGGGAGGCAATGCTTAACCTCATGCAAAAAGAGGAGACAGTGTTTAGTCTCATTCAAAGGAAGGCAATGCTTAGCCTTATGCAATTAGGGAGGCAATGCTAAGCCTCATGCAAGAAGAGGAGACAATGCTTAGTCTCATGCAAAGGAAGGCAATGCTTAGCCTTATGCAATTAGGGAGAAAATTCTTAACCTCATGCAAGAAGAGGAGACAACGCTTAGTCTCATGAAAAGGAAGGCAATGCTTAGCCTTATGCATTTAGGGAGGCAATGCTTAGCCTCATGCAAAGAAAAGCAATGCTTAGCCTTATGAAATTAGGGAGGCAATGCTTAGCCTCATGCAAGAAAAAATGGAGACAGTGCTTAGTCTCATGCAAAGAAAGAAAATTCTTACCCTTATGCAATTAGGAAGGCAATGCTTAAACTCATGCAAGAAGAGGATACATGGATTAGTCTCATGCAAGGAAAAGACAATGAGTGATAGCAGAGTATTTCTTAGCTGGAGAAGTGTCTGCGTTTTGCAACTTGTTGTTATGATTTTTGATGTGTGTGCGTATTTGCGAATATTCCTTGCTCCTGCATCCAAAGAAAAAAATCATGAGTTTTGTGGGGAAGGTTGTTCCGTTCCTTCACTTGCTTTCTTTGCTTTGCTTTTGCCCTGTATCGAGATCCTGTTCAAGTTACCTTGGGTAGCATCTGATTGTGTATAAAATAAAGTTTTCGAGAACAATATGTTTGCATTTGATGAATGTAGTTATTTTTAAAAAATATAGTAGTATGAAATATCAAGTAAATTAGATGAAATAATGACTGTGACGCTTTAGAGACATCGCGGATTCTTTGCGTTAAAATTTTGAGGGTCCTCCTCAAAATTCCTCCCCAGTTCAATAAGCGATTCTTTGACCATTCTGCATATGACAAAGTTGGCTGGACTTGCTCCAGAATTTTGTGGGTCCTCAAAATTCTGCCCCAGCTTCTGACCATGGTGAAAGATGAAGATTTTATTGAGCTGTGACCGAACTCAAAGGGCTGCCTACATATCCCCTCTTAAACGGGAATCAAGTCAAGCGTAGTTCAGTTATTTCATTTGAAGAAATGTAAACAATCTAAACATAGTATCTCTTAACTACGTCTGAGTTGATGGGCTTTGGCCAAATTTCTCCTTCCATTTCTACAAGTATGACTCCTCCTCTTTTTATTACTCTGTGAACCATGTAGGGTCCCTACCAATTAGGTGAAAATTTTCCTTTGGCTTCATCCTGATGTGGGAAGATGCGCTTCAACACCAGCTGCCCCGGTGTGAACTGTCTAGGTTTGACCCTTTTGTTGAAAGCTCTGGACATTCTGTTCTGTTAAAGTTGACCATGGCATACCGCATTCATTCTTTTCTGGTCAATAAGCCATTCGTTCTTTTTCGGTCAATGAGAGATAATTGTTCATAGCGACTTCGTATCCATTTTGCGTCACTGAGTTCAGCCTCTTGTATAATTCCTAAAGAAGGAATTTCGACTTTGGCGGGAATGACAGATGCAGTACCGTAGAACAACAACTCGGGTGTTGCTCCGGTTTATGTACGAACTGTGGTACGATACCCTAACAAGGCAAATAGTACTTTCTCATGCCATTGCTTGTGGTTGTCTACCATCTTTCTCAATATTTGCTTGATATTCTTGTTTGTGGCCTCCATAACTCCATTCATTTGAGGCATGTATGCTGTGGAATTCTTATCTTGATTTTGAAGGTTTCACACATAGATTTCATTAAGTCACTATTGAGGTTGGCGGCGTTGTCGGTGATGATGGATTCTGGCACCCCGAATCGGCAAACAATACGATCCCTAAAAAACTATGTGATGACTTTCTTGGTTACAACCTTGTAAGATGCAGCCTCAGCCCATTTTGTATAGTAGTCTATGGCCACTAAAATGAAATTGTGCCCATTTGAAGCGGCGGGTTTGATCAGAACGATGACATCCATTCCCCAAGTGCCAAAAGGCCAAGGTGCACTTGTTGCATTGAGTTCATTTGGTGGCACCCGTATCATATCTGCATGTATTTGGCACTGATGAAACTTTTGGACATACCTGATGTAGTTTGTTTCCATAGTCATCAAAACTATCCTGTTCATAATATCTTCTTGGCTAAAACGAAACTGCTCATGTGTGGTCCGCAAGTTCCGGCATGTATCTCTTCGAGCAGTTTGGAAGCTTCCTTGGCGTAAACATACCGTAATAATCCTAGGTCGGGAGTCCTTCTCTACAAAATTCCTCCACTTTGGAATAAATAGTTGGATGATCTTCAGAGTGTGCGTTTCTGAGTATGATTTGCATGTTTCGGGTACTCTCCTTTTGCCAAGTATTCTTTGATATCATGGAACCACGGATTCCCATCCGTTTCTTCTTCAACATGAGCACAATAAGCTGGACGATTATGGATCCTTACTAGAATAGGGTTGATGTGTCACGCCCTGAACCTAGGGGGGGGGGGGGCGAGACCAGCACCTGGTGCCTTACCGACTTGTCAAGCCTTGAATCTGGGGGCGAGACCGGCACCTGGTGCCTCACCTATCCTTGCGTACCAACATGCAAATAAGGAACTCTAAACATGTGATGTCATACTTTGTCCATGGGCCAAATTGTAAGACAACTGCGAATGTTGACTAAGTATCAATATAAAGTTGGGACGACAAGGTCGTCATAACTACTACAACTGACAAACCAACCAAATATACATATAAGGCTTGCAAGCCAAACATACTATACTAACTGACAGGATATGTCTACAAGCCTCTACTGATGGATATACTGTGATCAGAACAGCTCCCAGGCCTACTCATAACATATATACATATATATACAAGATGTACATAAGGTTCTAGACCCGAAAACTCGGAAAGGAATGGAGCTTACCAATCAAACTGAACTTGGGCAACACTTAATGAGAAGGTCTACCCATCTGTCTGTCTGAACCTGTGTCTGAACCTGCACGCATGAAATGCAGCGCCCCCAGAAAAGGGACGTCAATACGAAATAATGTACCAAGTATGTAAGGAAATATACTGAAAGCTGAGACTGAACTGATAATATAATAACTGCAAGTAGCTGGAAGTCAAAGATAATCTGAAGATATGCTTACCTTCTGATACTGACCCAACTCTCTCAATATAGTTGTCCGACCCGATATATATATATATATATATATATACAAACTTCTCTGCCGTAGTAGGCTCGCTCATAGGCGCTCGGCCATACTAGGCTCTGTATCTCGAACAACTGGGCTCGCTCATAGGCGCTCGGCCACAGTAGGCTCGGTATATAACTTACTGTCTGATCAGAGGTTGCCCAAAAGGGGCATGCCCATCGATTATAGATCGATGGTAATGAAAATACTTTAGTACTATATATATATATAGACTCTTTTCTCTCTTGACTGGAATAAGGAAATACTCAATTGAATTTGAGTCCCGGTAAGGAGAATACTATAACTTACGAAACTAGAAAAATATATGTAAATTTCGGGATATGAATTTTTCTTTATGCTTCGTCATCAAACTCGTGTAATTACGAGATCATGACAAAATAAAAGAAGGGCTTAGCCTTAACATACCTGGGTAGGGAAAAATTCGTATAATATTCTTGGGAAAGAGTGTATCGTGCTCTCTTAGAATCACAAAATCCCGTTACGATTACACAGTGCAACTTCACGTGAATTCCCTTGCAGAAGCAATCACGTTTTGCATCTCATATACTTGTGAATTTGAGACTTTTATCGCTTACCAAGATTCCTTTCAATGGTGCCATAATGTTTTCCTATTTTCTAAGTTATATCAATCTTATGTAAGATTCCAGCAGTGGTCAAAGACCCTGAGATTAACTTGGAAACCTCTTCATATTGTTCCTTCTGAACTATTGGAAAACAGTGCATTTTGGTGGGAACCACAAGTGGTGGAAAGTGGAACACATTTAGCTGCTCATCTCCACCTTTACTTAGCCTTGTGTAAAATGAATGTTCATAAAGACAACATATTATCCGCCCAATTTCAAATGAGAGCTCAATCACTGAAGGTGTAAACACCCTTTTGTGGCTTTCCATCCACATGATATAATGTAGTTATCACTCCAAATATTTCCACCTTTACAAAGTGAATTAAGAGCCATCAAATATATGATATACTGCTGCCACATCACTCTTTCAATCTTTATCCAAAGATTTTTCTTTTAAATTAAGTTAATTAGGTAACATCCCGCTACCCGGTAATTAATCAATTACCCGAATAATTAATAATTGTCTCAAATTACTTAAAATATAACTCATGTTAACACGTCTTATACATCATATCATCGTGGCCATATTTTATCCCATATGTCAAACTTGGACGAAAATTTATTTTCTTTGACTTGCTTCCCCTCTCACCTTCACGAATTTACTCATCACTTGTTTGAAATAGCATAATCTTTATAATCTACAAATAATATTTTCCTTGGAATGATGTCAATTACCCTATGACAAATTTAATGTACAATACTATAGGGTGCAACATCATCGTAATTTAATACCACGAAGCGTAACATCATCGTAATATAATACTGTAGGATGTAACATCGTCGTAATATTGCGGGGCGTAACACGATGAAATTCTTGTCCAGGTGTTGTATCATAGGAGAGAGAGTGGCTAATGCGTCTGCGAACACATTCTAGATTCTCAGAACATGTCTGAACTCTATCTTTATGAATCTTTTCATGAACTCTTGCACATAGTGCATATATGGTAATATTTTGGTATCCTTTGTAGCCCACTCTCCTAGAAGATGTACCAAAAGGTATGAATCACCAATTACCATCAATTCCTATATATTCATGTCAAAGGCCAAATTAAGCTCCAAGATGCAAGCCTCATATTCTTCCATATTGTTGGTGCACGAAAAATCTGAGTTTTGCTGATACCGAGTAATGTTGCCTTGTCATTGACACCAAAACAACTCTGATACCCACTCCTTTGAAATTTGATGCCCTATCGAAAAGCATTCTCCAATCGTCGTAGGTTTCGGGGATCTCTTCCCCTTCAAATGATACTTCTTCATTGGGAAAATACGTTTTAAGCGGTTCATATTATCCTCCTACGGGATTTTCTGCCAGATGATCTGCTAATGCCTGTCCCTTGACTGCCTTCTGAGTTACATAGACGATGTCAAATTTACTCAACAGTATCTGCCATTTTGCCAGCTTCCCTGTAGGCATGGGTTTCTGGAAAATGTATTTCAGAGGATCAATCCTGGATATGAGATATGTGGTATAGGCATAGAAGTAGTGCCTCAACTTTTGAGCTATCCACGTTAGGGCATAGAAAGTGCGTTCCAGAAAGGAATATTGTGCCTCATAGGGTGTGAACTTCTTACTCAGATAGTATATGGCCTGCTCTTTCCTCCCCGACTTATCATGTTGTCCTAAGATGCAACCGAAAGCCCCATCTAGTACGGACAGATAGAGTAGCAGAGGTCTACCAGGTTCCGGTAGAACCAGGACCGGTGGCATGGACAAATATTCCTTGATTTTGCTTTCTGGCATTCTTCAATCCAACTTGTTACGACATCATTCTTTAACAATTTGAAAATCGGCTCCCAGATCACGACTGATTGTGCTATGAAGCGGCTGATGTAATTGAGACGCCCCAAAAAGCTCATCACATCTTTCTTGTTCCTTGGAGGTGGAAAATCTTAGATAGCCTTGACCTTTGGCGGATCCAACTCAATTCCTCGACGGATGACGATGAACCCTAACAACTTTTCAACAGGGACCCCAAAAGCACATTTTGCGGGGTTCAGTTTCAAATTATACCTTCAAAGCCCATCAAAGAACTCTCTCAGTATGCTATGTGATATGTATCCTTCTTGGATTTTATGACGACGTCGTCCACATATACTTCTATCTCCTTGTGTATCATGTCGTTGAAAATAGTCGTCATGGCTCTCATATAACTGGCCCCAGCATTCTTCAGACCAAACAACATTAGCAATACACTCCCCATGGCGTAATAAAGGCTGTATTTTTGGCATCTTCTTCATCTATCCAGATCTGATAATATCCCGCGAAGCAATCCACAATAGAATGGAGTTCATGCTTCGCACAATTGTCGATCGGTATGTGCATATTGGGCAACGGGAAATCGTCTTTGGGACTTGCCTTGTTTAAATCCCGATAGTCAACACATACTCTGACTTTCCCATCCTTCTTCGGAAGTGGAACGATGTTAGCCAACTAGGTTGGATATTCAACCACTCTAAGAACCTTAGCTTTGATCTTTTTGGTGACTTCCTCTTTTATTTTCAGACTCATATCTGGCTGGAACTTTCTGAGCTTCTGTTTTATAGGCGGACACATAGGGTTGGTAGGTCGTTTATGAGCCACTATAGATGTGCTCAAACAAATCATATCATTATAAGAGCATGCAAAAATATCTTCATACTCTTTCAAGAAATGGATGTACTATTCTTTCTCTTATGGTGACAGGTGAATGCTTATGCGAGTTTCTTTGACGTTTTCGAAATTTCCCAAATTGACTATCTTAGTTTCGTCCAGATTGGATTTAGGCTTGTTCTCAAAATTTTCCACTTCTTAGACAATTTCCTCTGGTATTATATCCTCTTCTTCTATTTCCTCTGAATCACTATCCTTATGTTGCGTTGTCTCATTACATGTCACAGTTGTTGGTTCATCAATATAAGTAATAATAATGATGTAGAGAGAAAATGTAAAGGATAATAACAAATACTAAAATAGCCAACCATTGATAAAGAACAAAATGTCAACCAAAAGAAATTTTATCGATCCAAACAATTGTTCAAAGCAAAATAACAAAATACTGAAAAACAATGTCTTAATAATGCCCATAAAAAGTTATTTTCAAAATAATGATGCTAACGACCAGGCTACCCCGGAACACGGCGGGCCCGTGATGGTGTAGCGGTCCAATTTATTAGAACAACTCCCTTCTCCACTGTCTGAATGACGAGGCCTCTCTCCCCATCGACTATTGCACTGCAATCCATATCTACATCTTCCAAGAATAGTTTCCTTAAGCCAGCTAGAACTTCATCTTCTTCAGATCCCCACATCATGTCGGCCTCATGAAATGATTGGCTCAAATATGGTACCGGCTGCTCAAGAGGGTAATAAGGACCACGCCATGGTGTCGACCAACCGTTATACTCCTTCCAGGTGTACTGATATCCAAGTCCAAAGGTTGTGCCGTGACGCTTTAACTGTATTGGTTTGGTGATACCCTAAAGATTCTTACCGAGACTCCTTCCAGGTTCATAACCTGCCTATGCGGATATGCTTTCTATTTTTCTACTCCACCATTTATCTTTGTCAATCACGTTGGCACACTCAATGCGATGGTATGTATCTCCACCCAACTTCCTTCTATTCTCAACAACAAGAATAGTCTGATCGGTGTAAATAGGATTACTCCCGTCCCCGTGAATAATTACTTCCTAATGATTCCATTCGAACTTCACGGCCTGGTGTAGAGTAGAGGCCACACCCCCAACAGCGTGTATCTAAGGTTTTCCCAACAACAGATTGTATGTGGCGGATATGTCCAACACTTGAAATTCAACGTCAAACCAAGTCGAGCCCATCTGTAAATAGAGGTTGGTCTCCCCAATCGTGGCCCTTTGGGACCCATCGAATGCTTTAACGTTCATAGTTCCTACTCGTATTTCATGCAAACCTTTACCCAACCTCTTCAAAAGAGGTCAACGGACATATGTTCAGACTTGAACCCCCATATATCAAGACCCTGGCAATGAATTTGTCTTCGCACTGCACTGTGATATGTAGTGCCATGTTGTGACTCTACTCTTCTGGTGGTAATTCATCTTCGTGGAATGCGATCTTATGGATTTTCAATAATTTTCCTACCATATTGGCCATCTCTCAGCTGGTAATGTTGTTGGGTACATAGGCTTCGTTCAACACTTTCATTAATGCATTCCTATGCGCTTCAGAGTTCTGCAGTAGTGATATATTGGATATCTGAGCAGGGGTTTTGTTCAGATGATCAACCATAAAATACTCTCTTGATTGCACCTTTCTCCAAAGATCGTCTGGATCAGTTTCAATGATAGGAGGCTTAGAGCTGGCTTCTTTACTCGTTCCCTAAATGATGGGGCGTATAAACCCTATCAGTTATAGTCATACCCTATGTTGCACCTGTTTCCTCCATTTTCCCCTTTCCTTTCCTTCTCTCTTCTACAGCATAGTCCCAGGGTATAGCATTGGCCTTAACGGACGGTGTAGGTGCTACCGTCACGGTGAAGGGCGTGGTCACTTCCACTTCAAACGGAGTTGGCGCGACTGAGGGAGTTGTTACCTCAACCTCAAAATGAGTCGGTGCGGCTACCTCAACTTCAGCCGGTGACTGAATCTATACCATAATAGGTGTGAGAGTGACTGGAGGTATTTTAGGACTATCCCCTTAACTAATGATCCCAATTGAACCTTCCGGATCCTATTCTTCGTCGATTTCTATCACATTTACTCCATCGCCCCTATGATCTGGGAGAGGATTGTTGCAGACATTAGGTGCAGCCTCTTTTGGTTGTATAACCTTGGTATCAATCAATGTCTAGATCTTATCCTTCAAAGTGCGACATTCATCAATAGTATGACCCTTCATGCCCGAGTGGTAGGCACATGTCTAGTTTGGGTTGACCCACTGGGAGGAATTTTCCATGGCAACAGTGGGAACGAGAGTGACATAACTGGAAGCCTTCAGTCTCTCGTACAATTGGTCGATGGGTTCAACAATTGGGGTGTATTGTCTGGGGGGTTTGCGATCGAAATTTAGTCTAAGTTTTTCGTAGTATTGGCGGGCTGGTGGTGAGTGGTAGTATGCTGGATGGGTGTTATAAGTATGGTAAGTGGCAGTGGGTTGTTGGTATATGAGAGGTGAAGCCTGATATGTGGGTAGGAGTGTTTGGTATGTGAGAGGAGACTTTGGACCTTGGGCCACCATTACTACCCCTACTTCCTTCTTTTTAGAAATACCGCCTGACTACAAGGCTTTGATTGTAGCCTGGAGTTCTTCAAAATTTGTCACCATTCCGCTCGTAATCCCTTCTTATATTCTTTTTCCCAATTTGATGATGTCAGAAAATTTATGGTTCTCAATAACCATCAGTCTCTCATAATATTGCGGATCCTGAGCTCGTACAAAGAACTTATTCACCTGTTCTTCTTCTAGTGCTAGCCTTAGAGCTCATTTGGATTAGCTGATTTGAAATAGCTGATACGCATTAGGTGCTGAAAAGCACTTTTTAGTGTCGAAACTCATTTAATAAATAAGCAGTTACGTGTTTGGATACAAGTGCTAAAATTGATAATAAGCTCTTGCAATATTTGATAAATAAAGTGCTGATAAGCTCCTTTTCTGTTAAAATGACTTAAATAACCTTAGAACTGTTTACACTTATAAGGGCGTAATTTCTTCAAAATTTTAGATTCCAAATCGCTCCAAATACAAAATATTCTCTTTGTCATTTTATTTTAATACAATTGTGCTTAGATAAGATAACTTTTATGATAAATATAATTTATTTTATGATAAGCATATAATCATAAGTTATAATAATTAATAAATTGATTCAAGTTTCTCAATAAAAAATAAACCTAAATAGGACAAAATATTTGAAGAGAAACACACATTGGTACACCAAAAATTTGATATGTTCTAATTTGTTACATACAGTTGAAAGATTAATACTCACATAGATATATATATTCAAAGGAATAGAGAATTTGCTTATCTTAAATAGTCAATGAGAATTTCAAACTTGAAGGGGGGGGGGGGGTTAGGTTGAAATAGTACTTGAGGCACTGAGTATCAATGTAAGAGTTTTGTTTTACAAAAATCATTAAGGATAAAATAGTAAACATTTTTGTCAAACTTAAAGTGATTATAAGCTATAAATTAATAAGGTGGGGGTGACCATCTTATGAATTTTAGCTTATTTTTTACTTATAAGCACTTTTAACTTTACCAAACACGTAGATAAGCCGAAAAGTGCTTATAAGCTAGTTTGACCAGCTTATAAGCTTATCCAAACACCATCTTAATTTCACGACTTAAGACGTCCACTGAGTAGCATACTCGCGAAAAGTTTTTGTTGGCTTATTCTTAAGATTCTGAATGTAGAAGACGTCTGGTGCATTTTCTGTATTGAACCTGAATCGATCCATAAAATTTGATGTCATGCTTACCCAATTAACCCATTTCTTCGGGTTTTGAATGATGTCCCAGGACAGGGCATCTCAACTGAGTCTCCTCATGAACAACTTCATGCGGATTCTTTCATCATTTCCAACCCCACGAGCTTGTCACAATATGTCCTCAAATGTACCTTTGGATCACCTGTCCCATCGAACATTTCGAACTTAGGAGGTTTGTAACCCTCAGGAAGATCTACGTCCAGCTGAATACATAAATCCTCATAATTCAAACCCTCGATGCCTTTACCACCTTGGACTTGACTAGTATGTTTCTTGAGTTCCTCTGACATGTTCTTGATGAGCAGGTCCTTCTCGATGGACTCCGGTGTATACAGGGTCTGTTGTGAGGTGTAAGGTAAGGTTTCCATGTATATGGGTTTGCTTTGATGGACTCCGGGAATTTGGGCGTAGTGGTGGTTGTTGGTTGAGTTTGAAGGATCAGGGGTAGGTTGTGGTGCATTTTGAGGAGTGTGGTTTGTGGTGGTTTGTGGGTACTGGGTCGAATGATGGTCGTGTTGTGGAGGAGTCGCCACTGATGGAGGATTAGGATTTTGAGGAGGCGTGGCATATTGATGAGGTGCGGGAAGATTTTGCGGGTGCTGGTTTTGTGTGTTTTGGGGAGGTGCTGAGTTTTGGGCATTTTGTTGATTGATGTCGGGGACATTCACGGTAAGGGAAAGATTTTCCAAGTTTCGGACCTGCTCAAGTTCCCCTTGTAACTGCAGTATTTTTTGTTCTAAATGTAAGACCAAGTCATTCTGTGACGGAGTACTTTGACCATCTGAAGTCTTGACATTCTATGCATGTGTAGCGTTGTCTTTCCTGATACCACTCATATCATCCATTTAAGCTTTACCATTTTTTTAGGATCACTCGGAGGAACAAGAGGTGTATGACCTCTAGATCTTGTATGATATGCTGATGATTCCAGTATGCACAAACCAACCTTAGGGAATGGGAATAAACAAAGAAAAGAAGAAAAGAAAAGGTAAACAATTCAGTATGTGGTATTAAAAGGATTTTTGCAGTATTTAATCACATATTGCAGAATTATAAATTCGCGTCCTAATTTGGGGACCTCAGTGTGCCCGAGGTAGGCCTAAGAAACATATAGATTTGGAGAAAAATTGATGCCAATAAATGCACATTTCATTAATATGATAAATGGACCAAATCTATACTAAAACGACAATAATTATAAAAAGTCACTAACGACATTTACGTTATTACAACCAAAGAATAAAACGAGTCTAGAAAGAAAATAAAACATCATTCCTAATCTATTTGGTCCCATAAGGACCTTCTCCATGCTTGTCCTTCTTAGATCCATCAATCAGGTTTCCCAGGCCGCGCATGTCCAACAACAGATATGCCCTTGCTAGATGCCCTCCTTCGTTGCCATCTGCATTCTAACAGTCCAAGATCCTTTTCCTCATCTTTCCCTCAAGCTCCATCAACCCCTGCTCCAAATATTCCAACCTTTCTGTTGATTTAGTAGCGATTCTTTTCCATCCATTGATTGCTTCCATGTACACTTTATGCTGCTCTAAATGCATGGCTTCAGACTCGAAAACCCTTTTGCGCAATATCATGTATTTGACTTGTGCTTCAGCAGCGTCGTCTATGCCCCTATTCCTCAAATTAATCCCTGGCTTGACATCCCCTGATATATCATCTACCAACCATGTTGGGTAAAAGTACACATGGCCGGCGTGATACCGATCTGGCTCGATGGCATCTTTCTCCACAATGATCTTTTGATGCCACATATGTTGTGCCTCGAACTTGAATGGAATGGTGTTCCCTTTGAAGTCTGTTTTGTACTGAAGCATGTCGGAAACTCGGGGTATAACCTGTTTTCTCCTAGCTTGTCTCATAACCCTTATAGGAGCATAAGGATAGATTCCCCTCAATCCGATTAGCACTAGATGAGGACCCTCTCTTGACCTGATGATAAACTTGCTACTAGGGAACCATTCGAACATCCAATGCACCTTTTCATCAATCACGCTGTTCAAGAAATGTACCCAGCTCACAGCATTTCCCGGTTGCACAAATATGTTTGGGATAAAAGTCATTCTCTTCGGATGGTGATAGGCTATGTTGTAATTCCATGGTCGTCGCAGATGTTCTTGACGATATTCACCTTTCTAAAAGTGTTCTAACAACCATACCTGCAGCAACAGATTGCAACCCTCGAAATGCCCATACCCTTTTTTGCAATGATCTAAAGCTCGATACATCTCAGCTAAAATCATAGGGACAATAGAGTAAGTTTACCCTTCAATCCCCTCCATTAAAGTCTTAGAGACCATAGCTAGGCGAGTTTGGATCCTTTCTCCTTCATTGGAAATTACAGCATCCCCAAAAAAAAGACAATGAATACAAAAACTGGCGGTGTGTCCAACCCAAACAAGTGATGGCAAGTTCTTCATGGTAAAGGTAATATGACATGTTGTGCCCATAACGCTCATAAAGTAACTCAAATGGTATATAAGACTTTTTTAGACAGATTAGCTAATCATTTTTCTTGAAACCCATCATTTTCAAGAAACCTCGGGAAGTGTGGCTTTCCGTTACCAACAAACCAGGGCGATCCCATGGAAATCCAGTGAAGCCTCCTATTTCTTCTAAAAGAGGATCCATTTCTATGTCGCCAAAATGGAAGACGACTCTCTTCTTATCCCAAAACATGGTGGCGACATCAATTAATGCATTGTTTGGCTGAATATCTAATAAAGAGGGTAAATTCTTGAGGACTCTTTTTACATGGTTTTTGTCACTTGGTGAGAGATTTTTTCACCAGTCAAGCAGCAAAGGTGGGATATTTTGAACCATGCCGAACCTGGGGACTTCGTGCCTCATTTCTGCAAAACAAATAAAGTTATCCCTTTCCCCCTTCAGATTTGGCTATTTACACGTTAATGATCAACATATTGGTATATTTCTCCAAATAATGCACAAATTGTGATATTGTCCATTGGGATTACGGAAATCCCAGCGGACTTTGGACAAGGCTTGCCTTAGCGGGTTATCACGCGGACATCGTTCTAACCCATACTAGGTTTGGACAAGATGCATGCACAGTTAATATTATAATGGGGTTTCTAGAAGAGTATAGAACAATACCCTCAATTGGAAAACTTGAGAGTGAACGACACGGAAACGTCGACTGCACCGCTGATCGACTAGTTTTACAGCAAATAAGCCTTTCCAAATTTAAAGGGTGATTTCAAAAGAACGCGGTCACTCTTCAAGTGCCGCTATGGTATTAATTAGGCATGAGTGGAATATGATGTGGAGCATGATTTATGCAAAGATAAACAACACGTTGTCAAATAATTTGCATGATGAAAACAGTAAATGTAGTGAAAAGAAAGGAAAACAAGAAGAAGTTAGTTCGTGCAATGTGGAAGTTGTAATAAAGTAAGCGAGAGAGTAAGGGTGAGGAGAGACATGATGTAGCAATTTTATAAAATGACCTGGAGTAAGCAAGCACGACTAGAAATAAAAAGGAAAACGCATGTTATAGCCAATTTGAGCAGAGATTTGCATATTAATGCGAATTCGAATAAAGGAGGACGAGGGAAAGAGTGTGCATGGAGCAATAAAAGGGAAACGGGAGCGGGATATTCATGTGACAGAAAAAATAAAAGGAAACACGTTTATCAGAGAAGACTAATTCATATAAATTAGATTCTCCATTGAAGTCTTAAGAGGTGAGACTTCTTTTGAAATTTTGTTTGGGAGGCCTCCTTCTATTGCTTACTTAAGAGTGTTTGCCGCGCCCCTTTTTCTCGCAAAATCAGGTTTCGACATGCGACAACTCTTTTAAGGAAGTGTTAAAAGAGGAGAGTCATCACCTAACGGTTTTAAGGAGAACTAGGGCACCTATTTGCATATGACTCGGGTTTAACTAGTTTGCATTGCCAGAGATCGGGTAAAGGTGTGAAATTGCCTCGAAGAGAAGATGTTAGGCACTCTTCAAGGTCCACAACTGTGGGTCCCCGACCGAACTCGAATTATATGAATTAGTTAGATAAACAACGACAAATAGAAAATAGGAAATTTGGGCAGTTTTATTATCAAAGACTTGAATAAAGGCAAACAACTTGATTCAAAGAAAAGATAGGGGTTCCTGAGTTTTTAAGCCTAAAGGATCACCCTGTGAAAGTTGATTCTAAACCGTGCCTTATGTGTGCACTACCCATCCCATGCCTATGTTCCAGAAGGCATTTGGACCTCTATCTTGGGTGGTTTTAGACATGCGTTAGGCTTCTCAAAATGATAAAAGTAAGAGACAAATCAAAACAAATAAGACTACAATTAAATCCATTTAAAGGCTCATTAGCCTCTGCAATTAGACAAACAAATGCACGCAAATAGGTTTTACATATTAGGCAGTTTTAGAATTGAAGGAATTGCAGTTGTTAAGCCATATAGGCATAGTTTCTAGATGATCTGATTCATAAACTCAAGCCATTTTATAGAACTAGGATCTCTAAATTACCAGTTGGTAAGTGCGAGGTGCTGCTAAACCATTTATTACGAATTATCAGTTAATAAATCTATAGGCATGATCTCTAAGTGATTTATACAATATAGAAAAGTGGGACTTACTAAAATACTCAGAGTTATTAAGCTTACCAATAATCGCGTGGATATAAAATAAAACATTGTCTGAAAAACGAGTAGTGATATCCTATAGGCATGATTTCTAAAACTTAGCAATTGGAGCTGATTTAATACAATTAACTCCTATAGGCATGCTTTCTAAAAATTGATAGTTGGAACTGATTTTACACATTTAGCTCCTATAGGCATGATATCAATTGAGCAGATTAAGGAACAATCGTTAGCAAATATTTCCTATAGGCATGCTGTCTAGCAACACATAGTATCAGATATAAGAATAAGGAGAGTACTTAGGTACTGACAACATACTAATTATGTGAGTGTGCGATTCCCTAATGACATGATTTCTAATAGTTCACAAAGAGATTCACATATAACCAAATAGATCACATGAAATCCTATGAACATGCTTTCTACCATTTTCATGTGAGTACTAAGAGATACCCATTTCCCAATTTCACTATTACCCTAATTGTTATTACAAAATTATTATAGGACCAATAATGAATGGAATTGCAAAGTGATACAAATAACTATAGTAGGTCCAAGACAGGCCCAAAAGGTACCCAGCCCTACTAGGCCTTCAACTTTGTCTCTACACAAATCTCAACATAGCCTAGAAACCATAGAAGAACTCGAACCAAACCCAACATCCATGGTTTTATCATAGGATCCAGCAAAATAAATCACTTACACCAGTCAATTTGCACATTCAGTAGGCAGAAAAAGGGGCAGAATTGAATAGTCAGGAAAATGGCCAAAGAACCTCCGGCCCTAGTGTGTCAGAGTTCACAAGGGTCTCAAAGCGGACAACGAGTAGTGATCACACTAGGGAGGTTAATAGGGAATGCTTTAGTGGCCTTGACTTTCAGCCATCCAAGAATTATAGGCTCAGAATTGGGTAAGCAACCAATGAGAATAATGGTCAATTAGCAGAGTTTGAAGGAGTGCATTCGCATTTTTTAGAAACAAGCATTGCAAAAGTGATCACATAATGAACACATCAACACAAAAGGTACACAAACTCAAGAGACAAGTTAGTGGTTCAAGGCCACACTTAACACATTGGGGTGGGGTACATCTATTACACATTAATAAGCAATGGAGCATCAGGCCAGCAAGACAAACAATTAACATTAAATTAACAAGTTCAAGCCTAAAGGATCAACTTATGCTATACAAAGGGATTAAACAGTGTAACTTATACCAATGAGGCAAGCAGAATCAGATGTTGTAGGATACACAATTTACGAAAGCTAGTCTGAAAGATTCCACCTAGTTGCTAGAGCTACAAAATTGAGCAAGTCAAGAACATATTAAGTGATAAAATGGTCATAGGAGCAAATCACAGCTAGAGTGAATGTTTTATCACAGATTATGGCATATCACGGATATAAATTGTCACGCCCCAATCCTGGGGGACGCGACCGACGCTTAACCGAGTGAACCCAGTCAAGCAAGCCTGATTAGCTTTTCCTACCCGACTCATTTACTTCCATAGATTATGGCACAACATTGTTTATTGAGTTAGCAGGAGAAAAATAAAAAGCATACATACATGATATTTGCCCATTCCTTCTTATGTACCGATACCAACATTTGGGTCTCCCAAATACATACATACTAATTACAATATTTAAGAGATGGGATTACAGTTACGAGTTAACCCAACAACTACCCAAAACATACATGACCCACATGAGTGTCTACAAAGCCTCTAGAAATAAGGAAGATGGACATAATCCTGCCGCGACAAGGCCCCGGCAATACCTTGAAACAGAACAACATATACAAAAGAGAGAAACATAGATTTACACATGGCCCCGGGAGGAAATGGAGCTCACCAGGACTTCTAAAAGGAGGAGGAGAGCTCACCACTATCGACGCTCGACGCTACCATCTACAGAGCCAACTACATCCATATGACGATGTAGCACCCCCAGCAAAAGGGACGTTAGTACTATTGAATAGTACTAGTATGTATGAACAAACTCTACTCTAGAAAGAATAAACATCACACACGTAATGATACAAATAGAGACTTCATATAACAATTCACAAAAGTAGGGGAAAAGCTCCAATAAGAGTCACCGAGTTTTCGTATCCCGTTTTACCATCTTTTAGTTAATAGTCTTTTAAAGCCAAGTTCTATTATTATTAATATACCACCGTGTCATTGTCACACGGAGTCCGGTCTCTCCCCGACCGTCTAAGCCATCCTAAGTGAGACATTAATATACCACCGTGTCGTTATTACACGGAGCCCGATCTCCGCCTGATCGGCTAAGCCATCTCATTTGAACCAGTGGGACATAATCATTATTATACTTTCATTATTACCACCGTGTCGTTATCACACAGAGTCTGATCTCTACCCGATCGTCTAAGCCATCCCACTTGTAACAATGAGACATCATCAATATCATACTTTCATAATTACCACCATGTGTACGTTATGGAGTCCGATCTCCACCCGATCGGCTAAGCCATCTCACTGTAGGACATAACCATATCATTTTAAAATCTTTTAGTTCACATCTCATATCATTTTAATCCTTTAATTCACATTTCTTCTCATCCTTTAGTTAACAGTTCTTGGCACTTGGGCCTATTTAACCTCTTTAGGTTGCATTCCTCTCTTCAGCCATATCATAAACTCATCTTTCACATTAACTAAAACCATCACATAATTGGAGTCGTACACATAACAAAAGAAAGAACATGATGATCACAATTCGTACTTTCAAATAGCATAACAGCATGGTAGTAACATCGAATAGCATGACAACAAGAATTTCTCCACTTAACACATATAACCCATTTACTGTTTAGAGAATCAAATAAGGGAAGTCATATCGTATATTTTAGTACCAACGGTTTTATTCTATGAAGATTAGAGTTAGCCATACATACCTCAATGAGGCTTTTCCTTAATTTATACCACAATTCACCGGACCTTTTAGCACCTTCAATCTAATTTACAAAGTGGCACAATCGAACCCATAATTAGGAATAACGATCATGTCTTGAGTTCACTTGAGCATTTTATCAAACATTAGGTGCTCATTAAGATTGCATGATCCACTTTTTAGTGAAAGATTACTCTAACCTATTTCCCTTTACTAGTTTAGGATTACTTGATTACATGTAAGTACGATTTCCATCCCCATTCCCATGAACTAACCTATCCATGGTCCATTTTAACTAAAATCTGGAAATTAAGATTGGTGTGGTCGAAGCTTACCTCTTAGAGGGAAGAAAATGGTGTCCTTCTTGATTAGTTCCAAGCTTGAGTGGTGATGGAGGAACAATTTGATGGAGTTGGGACCTTCACTCTCTAGAACTCACTATCTTCTCACTCTAAATTATCAGAAAATGGCTAAAACGATGGGGGAATAGGTGTTATATAAGTTTGGGGGTCGGATTTAAAAATTTGGAAAATGGATGCCCCGACGCAGGTTTGCGGTCCAAAATGCGATCGCATTTCGGTTATGCGATCCGCAAACCTACCGCCAAGCTGGTCTCAACTGGGCGAAAAAGAAAAAGGAAACTGCCCAAGTATGCGGCAACAATGTTGTCCGCATACCTGTTATGCGGTCGCATAGTGCACCGCATAACTCCCTCCGCAAAACTCAAGTGCAAATTTTGCGACGAACTATGCGGCCCGCATACACGAAATGCTATCGCATTTGACCGCATAACGGCCGCATAGCTAGACAGTTTGTTGTCCATTTTGAGGGCAACTGTGAGGCCCAAAATGCGATCGCCTTTCGTGTATGCGGGCCTCATAGTTCATCGCAAACTTTGCATTCGAGTTTTGCGGAGGGAGTTATACGGCAACTATGTTGTCCGCATACCTGTTATGCGGTCGCATAGTGCACCGCGTAACTCCCTCCGCAAAACTCGAGTGCAAGTTTAGCGACGAACTATGCGGCCCGCAAACACGAAATGCGATTGCATTTTGGGCCGCACGGTTGCCCTCAAAATGGACAGCAAATTGTCAAGCTATGCGGCCATTATGCGGTCCGCATACTTGATATCCGACCGCAAAGTGGAACGCAGATCCGCATCCCTCTACAAATTTTCTTCCTCTAAGTCCGGGGGTACTTTTCACTCTTAAGAGGCCCGAACCTAAGAATTTCTACGGCTATTTCAACATGGGGAACTAACTGGGCATCGTTTTTGGTTAAGGATTCTATGGGTCTTTACATCCTCCCCACTTAAGATCATTCATCCTCAAATGAGGATCAGCGAATTACTTGGGTTTGAAAATACTATATGCCAGCCCCCAAATTTAACTAACTCCCATTTTTTCTAAAACTTTTGCTAGAGTTTCCCTTGTTGTTAGGCCTATCCACCTGTCAGAAAGCCCCCAAAACACATTTCCACGAACTTCACATAACCATCCAACACAATAGCTCATAAATACAACACAAATTAAGGAGTTATAGGAGACAAAATGATTAGGGAAGTGGGGTGGCTCTACACAATATGACAAGAAATGCAATTATTTAGAGATGACGACTTCATAAACTATTACCTGACTTATTCAAACAAATGACGGTACTTCTTTTTTATTTCATTCTCCGCTTCCCAAGTAGCTTCTTCGACTTGTTGATTCCGCCATGATACCTTAACATATGCGATTTCTTTGTTTCTCATCTTACAGACCTGCCTATCAAGAATAGCAACCAGAACCTCTTCATATGAAAATTCTTCATTAACATCAACACTCTCAACCGACACGATGGCAGACGGGTCTCCAACCACTTTCTTCAACATGGACACATGAATCAATGGGTGCGCCAATGACATTCCAGGGGGCAGCTCTAGCCTATACGCCACCTTTCCTATCCTTTGTGATTCTATATGGCCCGACATACCTTGGACTAAATTTCCCTTTCTTCCCAAACCGCAGGATCCCCTTCATGGGAGATACCTTTAAGAACACCCAATCATCTTCTTGGAACTCCAAATCCCTGCAACGAACGTCTGAGTAAGATTTATGATGGCTCTGAGTAGTTTTTAACCGCTCCTTTATGATTCTAACCTTCTTCATAGCTTGATGCACGAGATCTGGTGCCAATAGTTCGGCCTCTCCAACCTCGAACCACCCAATCGGTGACCTACACCTCCTACCGTACAAAGCCTCAAATGGTGACATATGAATACTGGCATGGAAACTGTTATTGTAAGCAAATTCTATAAGTGGAAAATGATCATCCAAGCTACCTTTAAAATCAAGCACGCAGCATGTCCTCGAGCGTTTTGATGGTCCGCTCTCCTTGTCCGTCAGTCTGCGGTGGAAAGTTGTGCTGAGATTTACCTGCATCCCCAAACCTTGCTGATATTTCTTCAAATGTTTTCTGTGAATTGGGCCCCTCTATCCGAGATAATGGAAACTGGAGTTCCATGGAGCCTGACTATTTCCTTGATATACAACTGAGCATATTGTTCTGCAGTGTCGGTGGACTTAACTAGCAAGAAATGTGTTGATTTCGTGAGTCGATCCACTATTACCCAAATTACTTCAAACTTGCATAGAGTACGAAGTAATCCTACCACAAAATCCATATTGATCATCTCCCACTTCCACATCGGTATTTCTATAAGCTGTGCCAACCCACCGGGCCTTTGATGTTCGGCTTTCACTTGCTGACAGTTCGGACACTTATCCACAAATCCGTCTCACCCCTCTTCAGGTTATTCCACCAATAAAATTCATTGAGGTCGTGGTACATTTTCGTAGAACCTGGGTGTACGAAATATCTAGAGTTATGAGCCTCTGCCATTATCCTCTCCCGAAGGTCATCCACATCTGGGACACATAATCGTCCTTGGCACCGCAAGACACCGTCATCCTTGCTAAGCGAAAACATTTGTGGTTTTGTGATTAAGAATTGCCTCTTTTAGCCGCTCTAATGCTTGATCATTGTATCGATTTTCCTTGACTTCTTCCACAAGTGATGATTCTTCTCTGTTACGTATTCATCAGATGCCATAAGACAAACCCCCAGGCTGGCCAACTGGTGAACTTCTCGAGCCAAGAGCCTCTGACCCTCTTCCAAGTGAGCCAAGCTACCCATGGATTTCCGACTAAGAGCGTCTGCCACCATATTAGTTTTCCCTGGATGGTATAAGATATTCATATCATAATCTTTGAGCAAATCCAACCATCTTCATTGCCTCAAGGTTAACTCCTTCTATTTGAATAGATATTGGAGACTCTTGTGGTATGTGAACACATCCACGTGGACTCCATACAGATAGTGCCGCCAGATTTTCAATGCAAAAACAACTGCTGCAAGCTCCAAATCATGCGTCGGATAATTCTTCTCGTGATTCTTAAGCTTACTTGAAGCATTTGCTATAACCTTACCACATTGCATTAACACACACCCCAAACCAAAGCTTGAAGCATCACAATACACCACAATCCCCTCTGCACCTTCTGGCAAGGTCAACACCGGCGCCGAAGTCAATCTTGATTTCAATTCCTGGAAACTCCTTTCACAAGCATCGGACCACTGGAATTTGACCACTTTCTGCATCAGTTTTGTCAATGGGGAGGAAAGAGTAGAGAATCCTTCCACGAACCTCCAGTAATATCCAGCTAAACCCAAGAAACTGCGAATCTCTGTCGGGGTCGTTGGTCTAGGCAAATCCCTTACTTCTGCGATCATATGGGGATCAATCTGAATCCCTTCCCTGGAGACAACATGGACCAAAAAGGTAACTGATTCAAGCAAAAATTCACATTTCGAGAACTTTGCATATAATTGGTGCTGATGAAGAGTCTACAGAACTGCCCTAAGGTGATTAGCATGATCTTCCTGACTTCACGAGTATACAAGGATATCGTCGATGAAGACTATCACAAAATAGTTAAGAAATGGCTTGAAGACCCGATTCATAAGGTCCATGAAAGCTGCTGGGGCGTTGGTTATCCCAAAAGACATTACCAAGAATTCAAAGTTCACATATCAAGTCCTTAAGGCGGTCTTAGGAATATCCTGCTCCATTATCTTTAGTTGATGATACCTGGACCGCAAATCAATTTTTAAAAAGAACCTAGCACCTTGCAATTGATCGAATAAATCATCTATCCGAGGCAATGTGTATTTGTTTTTTAATGTATACTTGTTGAGCTGCCGATAGTCAATACACATTCGCAGCAACCCATCTTTCTTTCTGACAAAAGAACTGATGCGCCCCAAGGTGACACACTTGGTCGAATGAAACCCTTTTCTAGAAGATCCTTCAGTTGCTTCGTCAACTCCTTCAATTCCGCCGGTGCCATCTTGTAGGATGGAATAGATATCGGTTGCATGCCCGTCAATACATCAATTCCGAAATCAATCTCCCTGTCTAGAGGGATCCCAGGGAGCTCATCTGGAAAGACATCTAGGAACTCATTCACAATAGGCACGAACTCGGGAGCAGGCACCTCAGAGGTGGTGTCCGCAACCCGGACCAAATGGTAGATGCACCCCTTCCTGATCATCTTTGAGGCCTTAAGGTAGGAAATAAACCTACCTCTTGGCATATAATGATTCCCCTCCTACTCAATAGCTGGCTCATTAGGAAACTCATGCCTCATAATTCTGGTTCGGCAGTCGAGTTTGGCAAAGCATGAATAAAGCCAATCCATTCCCATTACTACATCAAAATCAATCATTCCTAGCTGAATAACATCGGTCGTGGTATTCCGACCACGCACCGTGACAACACAGTTCCTGTAGACCCGCGCAACCGTAATAGATTCACCAACCGGAGTAGATACTGAGATTGGCTCATGAAGTTGTTCTGGTTCTATCCCAAAGCTTGAAGCAATATAAGGAGTGACATATGATAAAGAAGATTCGGGATCAATAAGAGCATACACTTCGTGGGACTGAACAGTCAAAATACCTATGACGACTTCTGGAGAAGCCTCTGCATTCTGACGACCACTAAGCGCATAGAACCGGCTAGGTTCTCCTTGACCCCGTGCTCCACCCCTAGATGCACCGCGCCCTACTGGTGTTAGAGGGCTGCGGGCTGAAGGGTGTGCTGAAGATGTAGCAGCTGCAGAACTAGATGGCTGGGCGGTTCCCCTACCTACTCCCTGGCTGGAAGTACGACAGTCTCTCTGAATATGGCCTCTCATCCCGTACACATAACATACCGGACGGTCCAAGTAACAGGGCCTAGAATGAAACCTCTCACACATAGAAAATGAAGGGCCCTCCGCTGCTGCTGGAATCTCCCTCCTGATTGACCCGACTGATGGAACCTCCTGCTACCTGAACTGGCCCCAAGAAACCTCCCTGCTGCTGATGATGATGTCCTATTGGTGGGGCACTAGCTGAGGACTAAACATAAGACTGGGGTGGCCGTGATGACCCATCCCGAGGAAATGATCTCCCACCTCCGAATGAACTCCCAAGGTTGCCCGCTGACCGGGCCCTACTACTACCTTCTCGATCCATCCTTAGCTTTAGCTTTCGATCCTCTGTAGCCTGGGAGAATCCCACAATCTTCCCATAATTCATGTCAGAATGTATAGCAGTTGCGGCAACTTCATTGATAACCAGGGGACCAAGGTCATGTACGAACCAACGAAGTCTAGCCTCCATAGTTGGCATCATATGAACAACATACTTGGACAGGCGCACAAACTCCATATGATATTCCCACATACTTCTATTACCTTGTTTAAGGACCTCAAACTCTGAAGCACGAGCTGCCCTAATCTCGGCGGGCAAGAAATGATCTATGAAGGCATATGCGAACTCACTCCACCTCGCCGGAGGGCTCCCTTCCTCACGGGAATCCTCCCACATCTCAAACCAAGAATATTCCACCCATTTTAGACGATATGAGGCCAGCTCTACTCTTTCTGTTTCAGTATCACGCATAACTCAGAGGGTCTTGTGCATCTCATCAATAAAATCCTGAGGGTCAGCCTCGGGGTCGGTACCTGTGAACTTTGGAGGGGCTAACTGAAGGATCCTGTTAACCCTGGAACCAGAAGAATCTCCTTGCCCGCTAGAGGATGTGTGGGATACATTTGACCTCTAGGCTTGAGACGCCACCAACTGAGTCAGCATCTGGATAGCTCCCCTAAGATCCCCGTCAGAAATACTGGGACCGGAGGCTGGGGATGGAAGAGGATCAGGAATATAAACGGGATGTATTGTGGCACCCTCCGCTGGAGTAGGAATTGGGATGGTCCGTCCTGAGGTGGAGGAATTAGGCTGATTCATAGTCGGGGAATTATTCTCACCCGCATCATTCAATTGGGAATCGATGGCCACTCCTGGGGTGGCATTGGCCTGTTGGCCGAGTCGTGCTTTCTTCCTGGGTGCCATTTACTGAAAGTTAAAACAATGCACAAGTTAGAGAGAGACAACCTCACTTTTCACTCCATTGCACGATACAAAATAAAAATGAAGGGTAGTATTCCTAAATGCCCAAGCAGCCCCCTAATTATAGATGTGGTTGACAACACACCGATAAGAAGGGCTCTACTAGGCACGACTCCGAGACATCCTAGGACACTTTAAAACCTTAGGCTCTGATACCAAGTTCGTCACGCCCCAACCCTGGGGGACGCGAACGACGCTTCACCGAGTATACCCAGTCAAGCAAGCCTGATTAGCCTTTCCTACCCGACTCATTTACTTCCCGAGATTATGGAACAACATTGTTTACTAAGTTAGCAGGAGACAAATCGAAAGCATACATACATGATATTAGCCCATTCCTTCTTATGTACCGATACCAACATTTGGGTCTCCCAAATACATAAATACTAATTACAATATTTAAGACATGGGATTACAGTTACGATTTAACCCAACAACTGCTCAAAACATACATGACCCACATGAGTGTCTACGGAGCCTCTAGAAAAAAGGAAGATGGACATAATCCTGCCGGTGACAAGGCCCCAGCTATACCTTGAAATAGAACACATATACAAAAGAGAGCAACATAGATTTACACACGGCCCGGGGAGGAAATGGGGTTCACCAGTACTGCTGAGAGGAGGAGGAGAGGGAACCACTATCGACGCTCGGCGCTACCAGCTACAGAGCCACCTACATCTATAAGACGATGTAGCGCCCACGGCAAAAGGGACGTTAGTACCATTGAATAGTACTAGTACTTATGAACAAACTCAACTATAGATAGAATAAACATTACACACGTCATGATACAAATAGAGACTTCATATAACAATTCGATGAAGTAGGGGAAAAGCACCGATAAGAGTCACCATGTTTTCTTATCCCGTTTTTCCATCTTTTGGTTAACAATCTTTTAAAGCCAAGTGCTATTATTATTAATATACCACAGTGTCGTTGTCACACGAAGTCCCGTATCTGCCCGACCGGCTAAGCCATCCTAAGTGAGACATCAATATACCAGCATGTCTTTATTACATGAAGTCCGATTTTCGTATCCCGTTTTGCCATCTTTTGGTTAATAGTCTTTTAAAGACAAGTTCTATTATTATTAATATACCACCGTGTCGTTGTCACACGGAGTTCGGTCTCTGCCCGACCGGCTAAGCCATCCTAAGTGAGACATCAATATACCACCGTGTCGTTATTACACGGAGCCCGATCTCCGCCCGATCGGCTAAGCCATCTCATTTGAACCAGTGGGACATCATCATTATCATACTTTCATTATTACCACCGTGTCATTATCACACGAAGTCTGATCTCTGCCTGATCGGCTAGGCCAACCCACTTGTAACAATGAGACATCATCAATATCATACTTTCATAATTACCGCCATGTGTACATCATGGAGTCCGATCTCTGCCCGATCGGCTAAGCGATCTCACTCTAGGACATAACCATATCATTTTTAATTCTTTTAGTTCACATCTCATATCATTTTAATCCTTTAGTTCATATTTCTTCTCATCCTTTAGTTAACAGTTCTTGGCACTTGGGCCTATTTAATCTCTTTAGGTTACATTCCTCTCTTCAACCATATCATAAACTCATCTTTCACATTAACTAAAACCATCACATAAGAGGAGTTGTACACATAACAAAACAAAGAACATAATTATCACATTTCATACTTTCAAATAGCATAACGGCATGGTAGTAACATAGAATAGCATGACAGCAAGAATTTTTTGCCTCGCCTGCTACTGGGAAGAGAGAGCCGCTGTCATTCTTCGCTTCGTTCGAGAATCAACTGCACATGAATAGGCTCTTCCTTATGCCTTCAAGGAGGAAGCGGCTTTTTTCCAAAATTCCCGGGAAAATGAAATGAATTTCTCACATAGAACCCATTTACTCTTTAGAGAATCAATTAAGGGAATTCATATTGTATATTTTAGCACCAACTGTTTTATTCTATGAAGATTAGAGTTAGTCATACATTCCTCGATTTGGCTTTTATTTAATTTCTACCACAATTCACCGGACCTTTCAGCACATTCAATATAATTCATAAAGTGGCACAATCGAACCCAAAATAAGGAATAATGATCATGGCTTGAGTTCACTTGAGCATTTTATCAAACATTAGGTGCTCATTAAGATTGCATGGTCCCCTTTTTAGTGAAAGATTACTCTAACCTATTTCCCTTTACTAGTTTAGGATTACTTGATTACATGCAAGTACGGTTTCTATCGCCATTCCCATGAACTAACCTATCCATGGTCCATTTTAACTAAAATATGGAAATTAAGGTTGGTGTGGTAGAAGCTTACCTCTTAGAGGGAAGAAATTGGTGTCCTTGTTGATTAGTTCCAGCTTGAGTGGTGATGGAGGATCAATTTGAGGGAGTTGGGACCTTCTCTCTCTAGAACCCACTCTCTTCTCACTCTAAATTATAAGAAAATGGCTAAAAATATGGGGGAATGGGTGTTATATAAGTCTGTGGGTCGGGTTTAAAAATTAGGAAAATGGATTCCCCGACGCAGGTTTGCGGTCCGAAATGCAATCACATTTTGGTTATGCGGTCCGCAAACCTTTCGCATAACTGGTCTCAACTGGGCGAAAAAGAAAAAGGAAACTACCCAGGTATGCGGCAAATATGCGGTCCGCATACCTGTTATGCGGTCGCATAGTTCATCGCATAACTCTTTTCGCAAAATTCAAGTGCAAATTTTGCGATGAACTATGCGTCCAGCATACACGAAATGCGATCGCATTTTGGGACGCACAGTTTCCCTCAAAATGGACAGCAAACTGTCCAACTATGCGGCCATTATGCGGTCCGCATACCTGATATGCGACCGCAGATCTGCATCCCTCCACGAATTTTCTTCCTCTAAGTCTGGGGGTACTTTTCACTCTTAAGAGGTCCGAAACTATGAATTTCTACGGCTATTTCAACATTGGTATCTAACTGGGCATCGTTTTTGGTTAAGGATTCTATGGGTCTTTACATAAATTAATCATTATAGAAATTCAGAATATGACAGGAAACAGAAAGAGGCTATATAGGCAATGTAAACACTCAAAGTACCAATACATTAAACACACATTCACTTTAGAACTAACAGTTTAGGCATGATCCAATGCTAGAGAGATTCATATCATAGACAGAATCATACATAAAGAGAGTCTAGAAATACATTAAGTCATGCAATTTCAAAGTCGTGGATAAGTTAATTAGAACATAAGAGAATGAACATTGCAGAGGTTGAGATATAACCAGTTATTGATCAACAAGTAGACAAACAAGAAAAGAACAGAATCGCCTTGAATGTTAACACAACAGTATGACCCAAAACCTTAGATGCGTCAACTTCCCAAGGGATTCAAGGAACCCAGGGCAATGCTCACATCCAAGGAAGGTCGAGAAAATAGGAATCTGGTGGCCTTGGCTTTCAGCCGGCCAAGAGCCAAAATAGAACAAGAGAATAAATGAAAAACAGAGTGAAAAGATTTAGTTTTTAATGGAGATTTTTGCGATTCAAAAGTCTGTCCAAAAGGGATTGGGGGGGGGGGGGTTATATAGCAGCAAAAATCGAGTAACAAACAAGGAAACAAAGTAATTTAAGCAACAAACATGGAAAATAAACATGCAAATCGATATGAAATTAATTTAAGAGAGAAATCTATAAAACCTAGTTGAATGTATATAGACGAAATAACACTCAAAATCAGAGATTCACACCGTTTTGGTTCGATTTCAGAAGAGATTTTCTTGTCATATTTAGGCAAGCACTTAAGTAACACCACAAGAGAACAATCAGTTCCAAAAGTGGTCCAATATGGCAAGAATATGGCAATCTAATCCCATTATTAGTGGGATTAGGAGAGGGATTTAGAGGGGGAGGCGGTTAGGGTTCTTCAAAGAGAGAAGGGGGGGGGGGGGTTGAGAGAGTTTAGAGGCAGCGGTTTAGAAGGGAATGGATTAGGGTTTGGGGATTGAGTTAATTAAAAAAGGAGAATTAGATGTGGTTCGCTGATCTTAGAGATCAACGACCAAGATTTTAAAAGGGGTTGGGTCGGGTTGGCTAGGTGGGTCGCGATCGGGTATTGGTCATGGGTCATTTAGCTTTGGGCTGGGGTATATGGGTTAGGTATTTGAGGGTTTTGGGCCATTAATTTTGTCCAAAATTTGCTTAAAAATTGGGTTGTTGTTTAAATACCCAATATATAAAAAATAATTAATAAAAGCAATTAATAATTAACAAAATCTATTATTTGTGCGCTGAAATGATTGAAAATAATAACTTAATATTATAAAAATATAAAAAAAAATTGGCACAAATAATGTAATTTTACATGAATATTGGCTATTATTGCAAACAAATGTGCAACTAGCCAAAAATGCAAATGTGATTATAAGAAATGAAGTAAAATATTATAAAACATACATGTTGGTGTAAATGATAAGTTTGGATCATTAAGTCATCACAAAATAATTTTAAGGATAATTATTAGATATTTATATAATAAAATATTGAATTTAGAGCTCTTAAAGATTATGGAAAATCATTGAAAATGCTTGCGTAGGTTTGTAAACTAAATGATGATGCAAATATGCTATTTTGAAAGTACATACGCATTTTGAAAATATGAGGAAAATTGGGTATCAACAGTGTTTGGGTGTCTTTCCTTATGCCTCCAACTTGGTCAAGGATGACAATATGACAAGGCTAGAGAAATAGTTTTCATGGGGTACTCCACCACACATAAGGGGGAAAGGCTCTTGGATCTCAAAGCAAGCACTTTTTTGTTAGTAGAGATATGGTGTTCAAAGGAGCATTTGTTCCCCTTTCCTCATTCTAGACACATCATGGATTGTATTTGAGACAAATTCTCATCTTGGTGCTCTTCATCATATGAGGAATGGTCCATCTGATAATGAATCTTATCGGGTATCTAATTGCGTTCTTCATGCTATAAATGAGGTTCTTGATGCTACTAATGAGGTTGACATGCCTGAGGTAGATGATTCAATAGAATCTACAAACAATATGACTCCTGAAGATGCTCAAGTTCCTGACATTGTTATTGATGTTAATGACAATAGCATCTCTGGTAACAATGATGATGAACCAGTTGATAATGGTGGTGACTCCAGGGAACTTGTTGGAACGTAAGAAGGAGTTACACTTAGAAAGTCTAGAAGAACATTTAAAGCATCCTTGTCACTTCAGGACTATGTGAGTAAGAAGCAATTAAATGCTACAACTTTATATCCACATTTAGACTATGTTTTTTACCATAACTTGTTTGAAAAGCATAAAAGTTTTCTGACAAGTTTCTTAGTATCGCAAAACCAAATATTTTTCAAGAGGCTCCCAAGGATGATAAATGGGTAGAAGCTATGAAATAAGAAATTAAATATTTGAAATACAAGAAAATAGTGAATCTCCCAAAAGATAAAGAATGCAATTGATTCAAAGTGCGAGTACAAGATAAAGTACAAAGTAAATAGTAAAGTGGAGAGATTTAAAGCAAGACTAGTAATAAAAGAGTACAGTCAGAAAGAAGGACTGGACTATCATGACACCTTCTCTCCAGTCACAAGATTATGACTGTTAGGCCAGTTATTGTCTTGGCAACTTCACAATGTTGGAACATGTTCCAAATAGATGTATAGAATACTTTTTACGAGGATATCTGTTCAGATATGTGTGTGTGTGTGTGTAAATGCCCTAGGTTTCAGAAGATAAGGGAAGAAAAATGTGTGCATATTAATAAAGTCACTATATGAGTTGAAGCAGGCTTCAAGATAATGGAACATCAATCTTTCAGAAGCATTGACTAATGCATGCTATTGTCAAAGTCTGTATGATTATTCAGTATCTACTAAGAAGAGTGGAAGAGATATAGTTATTGTGTTGGAGTATGAAGATGACAAATTGATTACAAGAAGCAGTGATGAGTTGGTTCAACACACCAAGCAAGTCGTACAAAAGATCAAGGTGAAAGATCCTGGAGAATTTAAATATTATCTTGGCATTGAGGTTCTGAGGTCAAGTAGAGAAATATTACTAAATCAAAAAAAATATGCTTTATAACTAATTTCATATTTGGAGTAGGAGGAGCCAAACCTGTCTCAACTCTTATTCAATAAGAAGTTCACCTCTATGAAGTTTGATGAGCACACAAGAGGCACATGAGATGAGATATTATCATATGTTACATCGTATCAAAGGTTTATTGAACGAATCTTGTACTTAACTATCACCATACCAAAATATCAGCTTTACAGTACAAACACTTAGCCAAATTATGTAGGCTCCCAAATGTTTTCACTAGGATGCGACATTGAGAATTGTGAAGTATGTAAAGTTGGAGCCTGTAATGAGATTGTTGATGAGTAATGATAAAGTAGAAAATTTGGCATGCTACGTTGATGTAGACTGTACATCTTGCGCAAATAAAAGAAGATATATGACTAATTTCTTAGTGAAGTTTAGAGGTTCCTTGATCTCTTTAGAGTAAAAAAAGTAGCAGAAGAAAAGTATCAAGAAGTTCAACATAAGAAAAATATAAAAGTTTAGTTGCAGCAACTTTAGAAGTGATATGGCTATTGGATATATTTGTAGAGTTAAATGTACAGGTCAAACAACCAGTCAATGTGTTTTGTGACAACAAGTCTACACTACAAATTACAAGAAATCCCATATTTCATTAGCATACCAAACACATCGACATTGATTTTTATTTTGTGACAGATAAAATCAAGGAAGGAAAGTTGAAGACTCGTCACATAGGAATCAGGGACCAACAAGCAGACTTACTTACAAAAGGACTAGGGAAGAATCAACACATGTTCTTGTTAAGCAAGTAGGAGTACCCAACATTTTAAACCTCCAACTTGAGATGGAGTGTTAGAGTTTGTTAGGAGTAGCAGTTAAGTTTTAGTAACTATAGTTAGTTGACTAGTGAATTTAACTATAGTTAGTGATAGATAGTGGAGTTGTTAGAGTTAGTTAGTTGTCATTAATTAAGTAAATGTTAGCGTTGCGCATAATCTGATCGCTTGTAACCCATTTTAGTGAAGCTAATACACACGAGATATTTTCTGAGCTTCTTCTGCAAGCTACTTTCCCTCTCCCTCAAATTTTCCATTGGTTCATTGTTTCCCATCAACTTCATGGATGAGCTTCAAGCTCGAGCTTAGATTGTGAAAACAAACAATAACACACTTATTTGTTACTTAATTATATTTTCAACATGGAAATATTTACTTGCCGGAGAAAAAATGAATGGCCGGCGATGATTGTTCTGACAGATTGTGACTAAATAGGCACATATAGGAGTGTGGTGATATGACGTGCTTGTAAAGCTCTTCACACTGATTTTACATAATATAGTCTCGGGTGCATTACTTTCATTTGAATAAGATCGAGGGTAATTAAGGGGACGCATATAAATTTCAGGTGCAACAATTTTATTGAGAACAATTTTAGAATAAAGTTTGTATTTATTCCGTCAAGATATGTCTTCTTTTTCTTTAAAATTGATTCTCATTTATATTTTATAACAACCCGACTCGTCGTTTTGAGAAATTGCATCCCACTTGGAAGTTTGAGGTCACGAGTAGCTTCACACAGTGTATTATGACTTGCATGCATCATCAATATGGGGTTTTTAGAAGTTCGGAAAGTATTTTTTAGGAGTGACTCTCAATTGAGAAGCTCGAAGTTGGAAGAATTGGTCAAGGTTTGACTTTCTAGTATTTGACCTCGAATTAGAGTTTCGATGGTTCTGATAGGATCGGATGGTGATTTTAGACTTCGACGTGCGTACAAATTTAAATTTTGAGGTCTATAGGGTAATATAAAGCATTTTGGCGAAAATTGGAAGGTTGAGAGGTTTGACCAAGATTTGACTTTGGTGATATCAGGGCCGAAATGCGATTTTGAGAGTAAGAATAGCTCTGTTATGTCATTTGGGACTTGTCTGCAAAATTTGACATCATTCCGAATTGAGTGGTAGGTTTCGGCGCGAGTTGAAGAAGTTTGAAGATTTGAAAGTTCATGAGTTCGATTCATGGTATGATTCGTAGTTTCGAGATTGTTTGATGTAATTTGAGATCCCAAGAGATTCCATGTTAGGTTATGGAACTTGTTTGTGTGTTTAGACGGGGTTCGGGGGGTCTAGGGTATGTTTCAGATGGGCTACGGGTCAATTCCTCCTATTTTGCATAGTTGTTTCTGCTGGTGTGTGGTGTTCTTCATTGCGTTCGCATAGTCTATTTGGAGGCAGGAAAAATTTTGCTCTTTGCATTCGCAAAGGGAGGCTCGCGTTGACAAAGGTTGAAATATCTTTTCCTTCGCGTTAGCGCTCACAGGTCTGAGGTCGCGTAGAGTTAAGGCAGATTTGGGGCATCAGACGATTTCTCTTCGCGTTCCTGAGTACACAGACGCATCTACAAAAGGTCTGGGTTTTTATTCACCGCGTTCGCGAGCTCATTGTTGCGTTCGCGTAGAACGATTTTGGAAGCCTTAATTTCTTCTTAGCGATCGCGAGTGAGGTTCCACGATCGCGATGCATTAACTTCTGGGCAGAATAAAAAAAAGTTCATTTTGAGGGTTAGCCATTTTTATCATTTTGGGAGTTGTAGACCTTGGCCTTGGGAGATCTTTCATGGGGTTTTCAAGAAAATCATTGGGTTAAGTGTTCTCTACGCGGATCTTATTATTTTTCATGAATCCATTGCTGTTTTCGTCATTTAATAAGTGAATCAAGTTGGGAATTTGGGGAAAATTTGTGAAACCTTTCAAAATGTAAAAGGATTATTTGAAGGACAAATTGGTATTGGAATTTAATAATTTTGGTATGGTTGACTCGTATCGGAATGGGTGTTCGGGTTTTGCGAAATTTATCGGGTTTCGAGGTGCGGACCCAGAGGGGTTGACTTTTGTTGACTTTTTGCAAAGTGTATAAAGATCATAGCTTTGTTAATTGAATTTGTTTTCTCTTGCATTGTTTGATGCATTTAATTCGTTTTTTGCTAGACTGAGACGAGCGGAGGTGAATTTGTAAAGGGAAAGCTAATTTGAGTATTGATTTTTCCTAATTGAGGTAAGTGTCTTGCCTAACTTTGTGTGGGGGAAACTAACCCTTTGGAATTGAGTAAATTGTGCTATCTTGTTAGGTGAAAGCCGAGTACGGAAGGTGACGAGTGGGTACATGGTGTATATGTTGTATTTGACCGATTTAGATTGTCTAGTGTTCTTTCATGACTTTAATTTATTTCTCATAACATGTGGTATCTCATTGTTAGTCTACTCTTACATGCTTTGTGACGTTGTTTCAACCTACTGTACTTCGTACTAGTTATTTGGCTTTACATGCCTTAATTGAAGTTATTAGCTTCCTTATTGCCCCTTTACTTCTTAATGGTTGAGCTTTTTCCATGTCTTTTTGCGTATCTGCTATCTGTCCTAATTGTTCTGATTGCATACCTAGTTATCACGTACCTTACCTACCCCGTTATTTTTTAAAGTTGTTGTATACCTTCGAATTTTATATGGTTCCTTTGTTGTTGTGTAAAGATACCCTTGATTGTAGAAATTATTGTAAATGAAGGTATTGAATTGTTGTTGTTGATTTAGATTATAGTAAGGGGATGGGGTTGCACGCTGCAACAGGTGAAATAAGGTGGACTGTTATGGTGAAATAAAGGTGAGTTTTGATATTGATATTATATTATGGGATCAGGTTGCGCTCCACAACATATTTTGTGTTTGTATTCCCTTTTTGTTGCATTTGCTTCGATTAGTTCATACGAGATCTGAGAATTTGTATTTCTGGTTCTTCACTGTTTTTCAAAGGATCGAGTTATTGTCATTGACTTATCGCCTTGGCGTCAATTCTTGAGTGCTTCTCTTGATACTTTTAGTTGAATTTAATACATTAAGTCATTACCTCCTACCATGCTCGGATGTTAGTAATATAGTTGTTTTAAATAAAAGAAATAATATCTTTCTACCTTGTGGGACTTTTAAGTTAAAACTCGTCATTTATTTTGGTACTTATCATTTCCAATAGTTTTCATATTTTACTTCAATTGATTTCTCAACTTAATCTCCTTGGCCTGTCTGAGGTTTTTATTTTACTTAAAAATGAATTTTTATTATATTTTAATTTAATAAATTCTATAATAAACTCAATAGCTTGTTTGATGTTGTATTTTACTTGAAAATATTATTATTCTTCACCCAAATAATTTCTGAAATAAACTCATAATTCTCCTTGATTTCCTACTTGGTCTAGAAACTGTATTGTTTATTTTGTGATATATAAATAAAATCTAGTGATCATCCTAATTAGCATTTGACACGAATATTATGTACCGAGTAGCACGTGGATTTTTTCGTGCAAAGTGAGATGGAAAGATGTTGGCCCAATATGCCATGTGTGTTAAAGGTTTGGAAGTTGTGATTTATGAAGTGAGATTACGAGAAGTGGGATTGTTGAAATTATGTACTAGAAATGATTAGATTGGATGAGTTGAGTTGACATCGTTTTCCCTACTTGAGCACATTTATACTTCATTCGTACCCTAACAATGTTGTTGTTTAATTACTTGGTTATTACTCGTTGCCATTCGTGTTTCCCTTGTTTATAATCTGATTTCTATCTGCTATTAGCATTTATTTGATATTCCTTCCTTGTTATCTTTTTGTCATATCCTTCGCAGGTTTAGATGTTCAGTGTGTGTCTTGACTTGGCTTCGTCACTACTCTACCGAGGTTAGGCTTGATACTTACTGGATACCACCATGGTGTACTCATGCTACGCTTCTACACATTTTTTGTACAAAACCAGGTACTACGGATCGAGTCACCTTTGAGAGTTTTGCTTGATGTGGCTGGAGACTTCAAGGTACACCTACCAGGAGTTCGCAGATTCTGAAGTCACCTTCTATTTTATTTATTTTGATTGTTTCCTTCTATTATGGTACAGTGATATATTCATTATTTAAATGTACTCCTAGAAAGTCTTATGACTTGTACTACCGGGTTTGGGATTTGTATCATGCTGAGACGATTGGTTTATTTAGAAGTTCGGGTTCATGTTCAATAGTTGTTTAGTAGAATCTATTATCTTCTCAATATGTGTTTGGCTTACCTAGTTTTAGAGACTAGGTGCGATCACTACTCCTTCGGAGGGATTTTTGGTCGTGGACAAGTTAGTATTAGAGCCCTAGGTTCATAGGTGTTACGAGTCATAAACAGGTTTAGTAGAGTCTTGAGAATCAATACGAAGACGTCTGTACTTATCTTCAAGATGCTACG
Source organism: Nicotiana undulata (assembly GCA_005239495.1). NCBI lineage: Eukaryota > Viridiplantae > Streptophyta > Magnoliopsida > Solanales > Solanaceae > Nicotiana > Nicotiana undulata. The sequence goes on along the minus strand of MDKH01221446.1, from coordinate 5,021 downwards.
TAAACTATTAGGAAATTCCACTTCTTCCATTCCTTGTCGTGCGACATCGATTCAGCTTGAAGCATATATCTTATGTTCCTTTACATCCCCTTGTGTATGATATTGCGATCTTAGTGTCAGCTATGCGCCAGCGGTTCGTGATGCTACAAATGGGCTACGAGGGAGCCAGGGATGCTCAAACATTGTCTGAATGTGTCGTCCAACTAAAGATGAGGAGGTATTGAAATACTATTCAGTTGTTCACAAGGGGGTGCAGCGGGTTCTGGCGTCGGATTGATAAGTACGAGCTTGGGAAGGTTTAATTTGTTGACTAGCCATCGCGATCATGGTACGGTCACGAGGTGGATGTTGATTTGAGGATAGTTGGTGGTATTGGAGACTATGTGGTTCATATGAGAATTCTACTTAGTGGAAGTTACATATTATCATTCAAGGCATTGAAGGAAGCGAGTTTAACTGTCGCGAGAATGAACGTGCGTTTAGTGGATGACTTGGAGTACCTTGTAATTGGTGTTGTACGAGATGTGAAGGTTAGTTTGGCAGGTTATCAGATGTTGTTTGCTATGTCTTTGTGCCAAGTAGGGGAGTCCATCACCGGCATTCAGATTGCACAGTCAGGTGTTACATCAGTTTTATCCTGAGATGCGTATATGTATGGTATTGGAAGGTTCCCCGAAATTTGTGTATGATTACGATCTGAGATATTGCATGGGATGGTGTTGGGGCTTACGGTGTTTCTACGTCATTAATGGATCTACATTTCAGTATCAAAGCGGGTCGGAGAAACAACTTCAGATTCGCAGGAGGTAATTAGCGTGGGCATCTTGGTTGCGGCATTATGGGGTGATTCAGAGGAAATACGGTGGTTTATGAGATTTTGAGCTACGTGGTTCGTGCTAGGATTTTCCTCATTGGGCTTTAGTTGGGATCATATTGTATCGACAAGAAGGAGTGTTACCCCAGAGGAAAGACGAGAAGTATCCGAAGAAATGGGTCAGCTCTGTGGTATTGGGTCAGCATAGCAATGGAAGTAATTGGTCCTTTTTGAATGGAAATTATCTATCAACATTTATGGCAGTACTCTTGGGTTGGACGGTTTGTATTACTCGGTTGAGTTGGGGAGATGCGGCCCTAATGGCTTAGTTGTGTGTTGGCGGGTCTCGGACAGTTCTCGATGATTTAGGCCATGGCTTGAGTCGACTATCTGCTATAGGCATAAGGAATATGTTTTACATTATGGTTTTCTCATGGACGGATATCAGAAGTTAATAGAATATTGGAAATATTGGATATCATATATGAAGAGCGTGCATTCTAGGAAGGAACCTTGAGTTTTGGTTTGCTGGTGCGTGACTAGTGGCATGGTGATTACTAGGTTTTGAGGCTTTTGAGGTTCGGTTTTGTTACGCGGCTGGAAAATCTATATGGATTCTTTAGTAAGATGATGGGGTGCGAGTGATGTATCAGCCATTCAAGTAGCGTAGTTGAGTTCAGGTATGGAAAGTTTGGTGTTCCGGAGGTTTTGGGGCTAGATGTCCTCATACGCGGACTATTTCTTGTTTGCGGATTGAGAAGAAATGCTGAGAATGGGATAAATGATAGCATACATTATCGGTAGATTGCTATAGACTTTTGGAAGGATATTTACCTATTTGGGAATGATTAAGATTTGGTTTGGGGGCTATTTGGAAGATCAACGAGAATGGTGTACTTTATATAGGATTAGGTTTACGTACTCTTGTGAAGTTGATACCACAGTTATGTTAACAGGCAGAGTGGATATTATTTGTGCCCCTGGCCTATGTTCTGTGCTACTCCCTTATGTGATGGGCTGTGAGGTTGTATGATTATTCTCCACGCATGTTGTAATTCCATTCAGGGCCTTATGGCGATGCGGGAGAGATGGCCCTTGTGATGTTGATTTTCTCATTGCACGTTAGTTGTGCTTGCTTTGCTCCATGTTTTATTATTTCTGTTCATTTTCCCACAATTATACTTGTGCACTCTATTGTGCTTGATATCAGCATTCATGTGATCGGTGAACCCGAGCACTTTGGCTCAGTGAGTATCTGGGATCGGGCTGCACGCCGCAACGGATGTTATGTGGGATACCCTTTCATTGTGTTTATATGGTATTGTGGTTTCCCTCTGTAGGATGATTTAATAAAACTGCACTTTTGTTGTTAGACCTGTTGTACTTGTTAGATAGTCCTCATACCTTACTTTCCTTCTATTTGTACAGCATGCTTGGGTATTCTCCCGTTTGGTTTACGAACCATGTTAAATGAGAATCTGTGTGGTTATGTGGTGAGTTGTTTTTTGGGCTGTTGGTATTAGCTAAGAAGAGGTTCTTAGAACTGAGATTCTCACTATCGTTTGGGGTGTGGAGTGGTTGGAAAGATGATGCTATTTCCACTCAGATTTGGGCAATGGCTCTTGAGGGACTGGAGAGCTTCTTGGCTTGTTGATTTCATGGGTGGTTGTGAGTTTCTGCATGTTTCTTGTATCTTGGTCAGCGTTGTGGAGGTCCAAAATAGGAGTTTATTTAATGTGAAGCATATTGCCGGCATCCAGATTGTTATCGGGCACCTATGATGGTCATAAGATATTACTACGGGCATTTGAGTTGTGTGAAACATCATGTGATTGTGCTTTGGGTTGAAATGGTGGCTCGATTCAGCTTGTTCAGGTATACACAGTGTATGGATGCGGTAAAGATCCTATGATGAGTTTCAGATGTTGAGGGTTGGATTCTGTCCTAAGGTTATGGGCTAAGGATGAAGTAAGATCTTTAGTTAAGTTGCGTTGTCAGGCCTATGTCGGTTGGCTGATGGGGAATCACCACCGCTTGTATGTATGGTGAGCTCATGCAGTGATTTAAAATCTTTGGAACGACTTCTGACATGTTCGAGGACGAACGTATGTTTAAGTGGGGGAGGATGTAACGACCCGACTCGTCGTTTTGAGAAATTGCATCCGACTCGGCAGTTTGAGGTCACGAGTAGCTTCACATAGTGTGTTATGACTAGCATACATCATCGGTTTGGATTATAGAGAAGTTCGGAAATGATATATTAGGAGTGAGCATCAACTGAGAAGCTCGATGTTGGAAAATTTACCAAGGTTTGACTTTTGAGTATTTGACCTCGGATTGGAGTTTCGATGGTTTCGATAGGCTCAAATTGTGATTTTGGACTTGGGCTTGCGTAAAGATTTAGATTTGGAGGTCTGTTGGGAAATTTGAAGAATTTTGGCGAAAATTGGAAAGTTGAAGTTTTGGAAGATTGAGAGGGTTGACCAAGAGATTGACGTTGGTGATATCGGGGTCGGAATGCGATTTCGAGAGTTGTAACAACTCTGTTATGTCATTTGGGACTTGTCTGCAAAATTTGACGTAATTCCATATTGATTTGGTAAATTTCCGCGCGAGTAGAAGAAGAAAAAAGATTTGAAAGTTCATGAGTTCGATTCATGGTGTGATTTGTAGTTTCAACATTGTTTGATGTGATTTGAGATCCCGAGCGAGTCCGTGTTAGGTTATGGAACTTGTTTGTGTGTTTAAACGGGGTCCCGGGGGCCTCGGATGTGTTTTGGATGTGTTTCAGATGGGCTACGGGCCTATTCCTCCTATTTTGGACAGTTGTTTCTGCTAGTGTCTGGTGTTCTTCATCGCTTTCGCGTAGTCTATTTGGAGGCAGGAAACATTTTGTCATTCGCGTTCGGTAAAAGAGGCTCGCGTTCGCGAAGGCTGGAACATCTTTGCCTTCGCGTTCGCGCTCACTGGTCCGTGGTCGCGTAGAGTTAAGGCAGATTTGGGGCAGGCGATTTCTCCTCGCATTCGCGAGTACACAGACGGGTTCACGAAAGGTCTTGGTTTTTGTTCACCGCGTTCCCGAGCTCGATTTTGGCAACCTTCATTTTTCTTCTTCGCGATCGCGAGTGTGGTTCCATGATTGCGATGCATTAACATCTGGGAAGAATATAAGAACTTCATTTCGACGGTTAGCCATTTTTATCATTTTTGGAGTTGTAGGCCTTGGCCTTGGGATATTGTTCATGGGTTTTTTCAAGAAAATCATTTGGGTAAGTGTTCTCTACCCGGATCTTATCATATTTCATGAATCCATTGCTATTTTCATCATTTAATTAGTGAATTAATTTGGGAATTTGGTGAAAATTTGTGAAATCTTTCAAAATGTAAAATTATGATTTGAAGGATGAATTGGTATCACAATTTGATAATTTTTGTATGGTTGAACTCGTGTCGGAACGGGTGTTCGGGTTTTTCAAATTTTATCGGGTTCCGAGGTGCGGGCCTGGGGGGTTAATGTTTGTTGACTTTTTTCAAATTGTATAAAGGTCATAGCTTTATTAATTGAATTTGTTTTTCTATTGCATGGATGTATTTATGTCGTCTTTTGCTAGATTGAGACGGGCGAAAGTGAATTTGTAGAGGGAAAGCTAATTTGAGTATTGATTTGGCCAAATTGAGGTAATTATCTTGCCTAACTTTCTGTGGGAAAACTATCCCTTAGGAATTGAGTAAATTGTGTTATCTTGTTAGCTGAAAGTCGTGTACGCAAGGTGACGAGTGGGTACACGGTCTATATGTTGTATTTGGCCGGTTTAGATTGTCTAGTGTATTTTCATGCCTTTAATTGAATTGTCATTACATGTGGTATCTTTTTGTTAGTCTACTCTTACATGTTTTATCGGACGTTGTTAGCACATACTGTACTTCTTACTCATTATGTGTCCTTACATGCCATAGTTGTGATGACCCAGAAGGTCATCTTACGTAAGTTAATCTATATCTGTATTTCGAGGCTCCGAGAGCCTCCGTTAGTCTCACCTAGATATGCGTGCACAGCCCGGGCGTGTAGCCGGGAAGCTATTATGTGAAAATATGATAAAAATGAGTTTTGATAATTAATAAATGAATATATTTGACTTTGGTAAACATTTCTGGTAAACAGACCCGGACCTGTGATTCGACGGTCCCGGAGGGTCCGTAGGAAAAT